>CM052282.1:5608145-5618373 GCA_028455765.1 Lasioglossum oenotherae | reverse complement strand
GAATTCAGAAACATGAATTCAGAAACATGAATTTAGAAACATGAATTTACTATTTTCAACGTATTAAAATTATTAAAGGATGGAAGAATCGTTTTTTATTTTGCATAAAGATCTGCAAGTCATCTTACAACACTTGTTACCGTACTAACGAGAGAATTGTAATTTCCCAACGCGTTTATGGTTAATCTGTGGCAACGATGGGTATAAAAATGTGAAATATGAGCCACAAATAGCTACTCGCTTTTACGGAAAGAAGTCTTCACGATCCTCATGTGCACCATAAAGTAGCATGTTGAACCAACAACTTCAATGTGTGTGCGAGACCATAAGTTGGAGATTAACGTCATACTATTTTACGGCGGGAGTCATGAAAAAGACGTTTTCCACATAATTATTTACTCCAGTATTATGAGCTGTAAAGCTGTTTTGAACTTTAACTAGGAGCAAAAAGTAAGTTCATCCGGCGACTTCAAAATATTAGCATTCATTGCAGAAAGCATGATTTAAAAAATTTGTTTAAAACGTCGATAAATAAATGTGTAAATGATTTTATCTATCTTCAACGTGTAGTTGTCGAAATGGTTGAGGTGGAGCCTGAAGATTATCCAATGATATTCCTACTTGCTTATTGTCTTGTGGGCATTTGAAAAATCTGAAAAATTCGTACTTATTGTAATCTCTAATTTAATGTGGAAGTGACGCTTCAGCGAAATGTTGAAACCCCTTAAAAAGTGCGAAGAATTTCTGCGATTAATGTCGAAATGGTTGAGGAAATTGAGCCTGAAGATTGGCGAATAATATTACAAAGAAAATATGACCATTATCCCTCCTTTTTATTGTCTTGGGCACTTGAAAAATCTGAACAAATTCGTACTTATTCTAATCTCTAATTTAATGTGCAAGTGCCGCTTCAGCGAAATGTTGGAACCTCTTAAAAATGATGAACAGACTCCGGATTTTATGCATTGATTGATTTACGTATTGATTTCACTGCATTGAAATTATTCACGAAGAATATAAATTTATATTTAGCTCCTGCGTCTTGCAATTGATGCACAAACTTTTTATTCTGCACAAACAACCGGAGTCTAATTATAAAGAATTATAATTATGTGGTTCACGATGGAATAAAATGGAGGTTTCGCTGTTGCTAGCCCGGGACGTCCCAGTAAACAAGGTCGAAGTAGAAATAACGAAATCTACAATCTGATATCGAACTATCGTAGATTAACTGGAGCATTGCGTACACGAGCGTGCAATTCCAAAGTGGCCGGTGTGGTTTGTGATTTATAGGAGAGCGCAATGTTTTCAGGTTGAAGCCCGTGTCCCACGACGCAAAAGCAAATCGATCGAACACATTAACTCGGAGAAATGAAATTGCGATGGCGTGGGTGCTGCGTGTTGTGCCCACCCCCTCGTGTGACGTCGATTCGAAAGCCGTGGATCACGTTCCATTACGCGACGGGAAATTATTTTGATTGCGCTGGGGACTGGCCTTGTCGTCGGGGAAAAACGAACGGAGTGTTAACACGTTTTCTGGGGTAGAAACCGGAACCGAGATTGTTCCCAGAGATCTCTTTTCTCGAAGGTGCTATATGCTTTATCAAAACAGCACCGTCGCGAAAAGTTCGCGCGGAAAGAGGGTGGAGAGGCGAGTTCTTGGCAACGCCGCCGATCACCTTTCCTCGTTTAAATGCAAATTCCAGGGGTAATTAGGGGGCTCAAATGTTGCCGAAACTCTCAAGGTTCCACGGGGACACTCAGACCAGGTCTACTGTATCGTTATATAACTGGTAAAAGTTTGCCCGTGCCAGTTGGGGTTGCTTGACTCCGGCTATATAATAACCGGACCTCAATTAAACTCCCAGCTATTCGGTAACCTTCTTCAAAGCTCCCGGTTCGAAGAATAGGCACCGGAGAAAGTCCAAAGATTTCGCAACGTTTGTCCTTTTCTGGCCCGAAACCCCTGAAAAGTGTTTAAGAATTACACGATGAAGGACGAACTCAATGTACCAGCGTCGTTAACGAACGAACGCCATTTTTATTCAATCCTACCGCTTTCTTTTTATCAAATATTTACGCTGCGAATTTTATTCACTGCGGAGCGGTGCAAGTATTGAAAGGATTGAAAATGCTGTTGTATTATCTTCAGCTCCTTCAAGTTATTTAGAAAACCCAGCGCTATTATTGATATTATTAAAATATTTCCTTTGGAATGTGAGTAACTATTAGTTGGTTTCTAATAAATTCACTGCGGACGTTCATGCAATTTCAATTTTTATAGACAAATTTGTGTATCCAAAAGAAATAAAAATCTTACTAAATTCTATCGACTTTATATTCTAACATTTTTTGTGAATTTTCATGCATAAAGATCCGCAGTCTACTAATAATATATGTTATTTAATAATTTCCCACATCGAAATTTATTCTAATATTTCCAGTCGACGTTTAATCAAGCTAGGCTTTCAAAAAATCCAAGAATCTGTTGCAAGAATTCTTTGTTGCACGAATCGCCGGAACACTCCGCGGCGCAATGAATTTGTGAGCACGATTCCAAACGCGAGTTCAACGTAGTCTGAATTACGGGGCACAATCCCGAATATGTTGACCGGATCGTCGGCACAGTGGCAGCTAGTGTTGGTGCACGACACGACATTAAATTCCGAAGCCTCTGGACACGTCGCATTGTTCTCACGTAATTAAACCAGGAGAATTACACTTCTATCTGACGGATCATAACAGTCCTCGAGTCGCGAGCCGGCCGAAGCGTCACGAATAATTTCCCCCTTGAATTTATTGCGAACTTAACGTGTCCTATGATTCGGTGTGTTATACAACGACTCTTGTCCCCTCTCGTTGTTAATTAAATTCTTTATGAATTTCTGCGCGGTATATTTTTTTCAGCTCATGGTCGTTGAAGGAACTCGGCGTTTTTTGAATGACCGCGTTGTTACTGGTTGCTGCGAATTATTCTTTACGAATTGTTCTGTGCGAATTATTCTGTGCGAATTGTTCTGTACGAATTGTTCTGTATGAATTATTCTGTACGAATTGTTCTGTACGAATTATACTGTGCGAATTATTCTGTACGAATTATTCTGTACGAATTATTCTGTACGAATTATTCTGTACGAATTGTTCTGTACGAATTGTTCTGTACGAATTATACTTTGCGAATTGTTCTGTGCGAATTATTTTTTGCGAATCGTTCTAACAATTCTTCCAGAATTGGTATATTTTTAATAATTGCCTGGCTATCTGGCTTTCCAGTTACATAAATTGTTGAGAACCTCCTCGAGCACAGTATGTCCTAAATTTGGGGGAGAGTGCAGCAACGTTTGAAGAAACAGAAACATTTATCGTCCCCGGACAGTTGATTTACGGAACCCAATGTTTTCCTTGATAAAACGTTCGGCCAGACAGTCCGACGTCCTACTTGGACAGCGGGCAACGGAATTGTTCGCGGTAAAACAATTAACAGTGAAATTAGGATCAATTACAGGCGATTAGTGCCAGCAGATAGACAGAGCGGTGTTCTTCGTTCTGAATGCGTCCAGTCGCTGGCAAGGGGCGGGTTTCCGCACTGCCAAGGAAAGGAATGGAGAACTTGGGGATATCGATTCACGTGGTATTTGTGTCACAAGCTTGTGATAGCTCACAATGCCATCGACTGACTGGAATAGCAACTCGGTTCGAAGAAAAAAGAAAACGAAGTTACACCCCCGTTCCTGTTGATCGATATCGAGCCCCTGAGAGAAGCGTCGCCTTCGCTATAAATTAATCAGTCGCTATAAAAATTATTCACAAAGCGAATTACAGCCGAGCTGAATTCTGTTTCTAACCTGCCACAACTTGACCAATGCAATTTACCAAATCGGATTATATTTTACGATTCTGTTTCACCGAATTGGATTCGAGCGAATTTTATGCTTTCATATCATCGTGTTTTATTCTTTCATTTTTCATCATACTGATCTTCTATCATCGAGTCAATTTACCGGAGAAAATCAGCTTGGAAGATGAGGAACTACAAATGTTAAAGACAACGAATATGTCATAGAAACGATTTCGACTAATTTTGCACGACAGTTTAATGAAACTTTGCCATTTTGTGGAAGGTGCGAGGCTCTTCCGAGAATTATGGTTCTTCCGCGTCTTTGAATGAGGAGGGGTCGTTAATTTATCTAAGATAGGAAGGAGGTGGATTTCTATATATCCCTCGATCGTAAATTTCCGTGGGTATGTTATATCGAAGATAAGCGACGATAAAATCCTGGCGGCGAGACATTAAAATATCACTGTTGCTTATGACGCCACGGGCGCATACGTCATTTTGTTCTACTTTCCCCGCGAATTCGTTTTCGCGATGCTTGGCAGCGCGCCAGACACATCCGAATTACCTGATCCCGGCCTTTGGCTCAATTTCCGATTCGATAGGAACAATACAAGTGGCATTTTTCATTTGGAACGTCGATACGTTCGAAGAATTGGGAAGTTAGAGGCTCCCTGCCGAATTTTGGATCTGGGCATTCTAAGTATCGAGTAATTCGCTACTCTACCCCGTGCGAACGTCGACAGATGAATGAAGATTTGCTTAATAATGAAAACGTGTTTTTAAAAAGAAGAAAATTGTTTTAGAATATTCTTCGGATGCCGAATGAATCACTTCACTTGCCAGCATTTTTTTAAATTGCATACTAATTTTGGGCATTATTTAGATTGATCGGGAAAATTATATTTACACTATCTTTCTTCCCATTATAAAATTGTGTGCCAGTCTCAGCCATTGTTCAGATTTACCAAGGAAATTTGATTGGTGCGATGTAAACAGAAGAAAATATGTAAACGGAGAAAACACGTTCCTACAGCACACGGCATTATTATTATTAAACAAGATTAAGTTCGTGTCCCGAGAAATTGCGATCGTTAACGTTCCGAGGTAACTATATCTTCAAAGTCAACGTACACAGACACCAGCCGAGGCTCTCGCTGCGTCCGGGGTACGGCGAACAAGCGCAACATTTCGGATTCCGCGAGTAAGAGCATTGTTCAGTTCGCAATTAGCCGGGCCATCGACAACAGCGACACGTTTCATAATTAGCGAGCACGCACCAGCCTATATGTTGCCAGCGCGAGAGAAAGAGAGAGAATGGTAGGAAACTAGAGCGCTCGACCCCTCGCCCGGCAACAGTGTGTCAACCAAAAGGTAAAGGATAGCTCTGGGATTCCGATCGATGCATGCGCCGACGGAACGAGTAGACAAGAGACTGCCTCTCCTTATCGTCCACCGGGAAGTGCATCTTTTATTAGCGAATGAGTATGCGAATCGACCTGATCTGTTGCTCCAGTTAGACTCGTATTTAGCCTCCCTTCCTGCCCCCCCCTCTCTCTCTCTCCTGGACGGTGAATAACTGTAGCGGAACGTGGTCTGCAGTCTACATCGATTTACGAGGGAGTCGTTCGTTCGCCTGTCCTCCTGTTCCGAAGGAACGACCGACCGACTCCAGAAAGGAAACACGTAAATCGATCTGTCCCCGGCGCGGCGGACTCGTCTTACCGTTTACCATGCATCTTCCCGTCGACCGTGAGGCGGAACCGACCCGACGCAAAAATCCTGGCCAGTTCGGTTAATCGATCGGCAAAAAGGACACGGGATATCGTGTGTCGAGAACACCGGTGTCGAGTGTTCACCGCGAATCCTGCTTTCCTACCAGCCGCGGTTAAATACGCGATTTACCTTGCCCGCCGATTCCCGCGTCCACGGTGACCCAGATCCGCGAGGATCTTTTTCCGTTCACGACGATACGCTTGATCTCGCGGTCAAGCATTTTATCGAATTGACGAGTCTCGACGGGGATCTTATTTCGAGCACGGTGGAACCTCGATAGTTGCACAAAATCGGATGATGGAAAGTTGCGTGGGACCTTTTAATACAAAATGTAAGGGCTTTTTATAGAATCGATGAGCTGCGGTGGAGCGCTTACTTCGAATACAGTGGGACCTCGGTAGTTGCACAAGATTCTAATATGAGAGACTCGTGATTTTTATAAGTCTAATTATACAAGTAAAAGAGCCTCTCTATACGGGTAGTTTTGTATCCTAATATTAAAATAACGTAGACATCAGATGATCTGAATAATAAAACGCCGAATATTGATTTATTTATAACGAATGACGTACAAATGATAAAGCGAGTGAATTTTCTCCACGTCTCTAAGCAAATTCACCACCGCGTTGTCAAGGACTACTCGTCGCGTAAGGACGCGGGAAAACTGTTACCTATCTTCCCGAGATCTTATTTCGACCACAGTGGGACGTCGATGGTTGCACAAAATTGGATGATGCAAATACCGATGTTCAATCGCCGAATCAGTCAATTGATTGCAGGGACCTCGAAATTCAAAACGGCCGGATTATAGAATTATAGAATTTATGACTGTGGTGGAGCACTTACTTCGAATACAGGGGAACCTCGATAGTTGCACAAAATTGGATGATGCAAATACCGATGTTCAATCGACGAATCAGTCAATTGATTGCAGGGACCTCGAAATTCAAAACGGCCGGATTATAGAATTATAGAATTTATGACTGTGGTGGAGCACTTACTTCGAATACAGGGGGACCTCGATAGTTGCACAAAATCAGGATTGGCAATACAAATGCGAGACTCGTGATTTTTACAAGTCCTAAATCTCGAGTCCTAATCCTGATTCTTCGAATAACAAAGTGGCGCACAACTAATAAACCGAACGAAATTTCTACACGTTTGTCAATGACTATTCGGATTAAAGGATGCAGAAACTGTTAGCTATCTTCACCACCGTACGGAATCGCCTTTCAGAACGAGTCATCGGAAGCACGGTTCGTGTACCTTTTAATAATGAATGCGCTATCTATTTTGGTCACAGCCGACCAGAGCGTCTGCTTATCGCGCTCCAAATTCAAATCAGCTTTAAACCTACGATTGCGCCCGCATTCACCGGCTGTGATTAATTTACGCTGGCTTTAAAGCTCGGCTTAAGTCCACTTGAACACGGGCACCAAACGTCCTTCCGCTTTTTCCTCCCGTGCAATCGTCGCGCGTCTACGCAAATTAAATCTCTCGGCTATTCAACGATATCCGCAGTCCATTCACTGTTTCTCGCCTAACCCCGGCGAAAACTCTTCAAATTGAAATATATCACCGGCGCCCGTAATACCCGAGCGTTTCCCGGCGGAAAACGTTACACCCTCGCGTATTCACCTGAACGCCCTTTCATTTCGCTGGAAGATGACCAACTTTCCGGTGAAACAAAGCTGGTTTTTTTCTCTCTTTTGCCAAACTCTGTTCATTGTGATCATTTTCACTTCGAAACCCTGGTTGAAAGTAATCTAATATTGAATCGGAGCACATGCAGTTCTGAAAGTTTCACTGATCGGTATGGCCAGTTAGGCTACTATGAATGAATACTGTAGTATTATGCACGCCGCTCGTATGTTAAGTTCGGAACCGGTCTTAGCCTTTTACGAGATACTATTCGTCTTGTAGTCGGTCTATTTAATAGTGTGCGAAATGTCATTTAATAGACTTTATGCATTTATGGCAAGAAATGGTAGATGAAATTTAACAGTGTACCAAACGTCATTAATAGACTTCATGCATTTATGGCAAGAAAGGGTAGATCATATTTTAAAACTGTACCAAACGTCATTAATTGACTTTATGCATTTATGACAAGGAAATGAAGATGAAATTTAAAACTGTACCAAACGTTATTAATAGACTTTGTGCATTTACGACAAAAAAGGGTAGATGAAATTTTTAAAGTGTACTAAACGTGATTAATAGAATTTGTGCATTTATGACAAGAAAATGAAGATGAAATTTAAAAGTGTACCTAACGTCATTACTAGACTTCATGCATTTATGGCAAGAAAGGGTAGATCATATTTTAAAACTGTACCAAACGTCATTAATTGACTTTATGCATTTATGGCACGAAAATGAAGATGAAATTTAAAACTGTTTCACACGTCATTAATTGACTTTATGCATTTATGACAAGAAAGGGTAGATGGAATTTAAGATTGTACCAAACGTGATTAATAGACTTTGCGCATTTATGACAAGAAAGGGTAGCACTTCATAGTGCGGAACAGTAACACATTTACGGAATTTAAAGATACTGTTTTATTACCTTCAACTCGTTTAAATAATGCAGAAGATAAATATCCACGTAGCTCCTGCAATTAATGCACACAATTTTTATTTTGGTAATTATTGCTTTAAATCTACTAAGTCTTATGTTACGACATAAATTAATTATTGAACAAGAAGAAAAGTTAAAGGTCGTAAAATTTTGTGTTCAATATTTGAACCCATACTCGAATGTAATCATCTTGATAATTATTTTATGATCTTCATGGAAGCAACTGTTTGACGAAGAATATATTTAAAAATGGACTCTGAGCATGAGAGGTGTTAATGACAGTGGTACATGCACAATTACCCTCCGTTGCAGATAATCTTGTTTCGACTGTCAAGCGACAATACTTAACTTGACCCAGAATTTTGAAGTTTTCGAGAGTGTAATGAAAAGAGGCACACAGTAAAATCTCCATTTATCTGCTGTGCCCGATCACTGGTAGAAGCAACAAAGCTCCTGAAGCGTTGGTGGTTTGAAAGGTAACCGGATGGAATTTGCATAATCGATACCAGCTTGCCTACATTCGACGTCTGCCCTCGTAAGGGCCGGCACAGAAAGAGTCTTGGAAGTTTTGAATAATCGAGCCTTAACGTTTCTTTGATTATGAAACTTTCGGGACAATGGTGCATTATCGGAGGGAGAAAAAGGTTGAATTCATTGGGAATCTGTAATGTATTCCAGGAAATGCGAACTAATGGAAGATTGCAGTTTGTTTTATCAAATTTTATAACCGCACCTCCTTGACCTGCGCCATTTTCAACACTGAAACTCGAATTTCTTCGTTTTACAATTATTGAGATTGCAGATATTTTTGTGAACGGATGTTACTTTATAAAAGTCTTGTTATTATTTTTAAAATGCAAAGTTGTTACTCCTAGTGATCGGGGTGATTCTACTATTAAAATTGAATGGTTGGAAAAACTGGTTGAAAATTACTGGACTGCGGATTGTGTGCATTTATTACAAAAATGGGTAGACGCAATTTAAACCAGTAAAACAATTAAATGAATATAACAATGTTTACTATTACTACTATTTATATATTACTATTTCTATTTCAAGGTACTATTTCTAGCTTGTTGAAATAATTAAAGGATCAATGACCATTTTGTTTGACTTTGCAAACAATTATTTTGCTTGAAGATCCGCAGTCTAGTAATTATGCAAATTGGTGTATAATGTACGGATCGCGTGGACTAGTGCAGTTCGAGAAAATGTAAAACTTTTTGCAAAGTACAAAATGTAGACGAACATTTAATTAAGCTAAAAGCCGCTCTCTCTATCTCTTGCAACAATGACCAGTAGGTTCGGTGAAATTACCGTTCAATTGTGTGCTTCTCTATTGCATTAACTCTTAATTATTTGTTTAATTTGACCTGTTTAGTTATTAGATTTAACCGAACAAAAAACGCAGATTGAAATAATGAGACTCGTTAAAACCTAGCCTCGACATCGGCGTTTTCCCAGCGAGTAGAGACAGGAACATTGCCGTGCTCAGCTCGAACCGGAAACGATAGTGTGACGCGATAAAGATACGGGAACAACACACAGACGGATTTTCTGTGCTTGGAAATTTAATGAAGTCGTACGAGACGCCACGGCTGCGGTTCTATTTTTAAGCGATAGAGGCGGTTCGGAGCAACTGGAAAAAAGTCAATTGCAATGATAATTGATGAAACGAGTGCGCAGAAAAACTTTCACGGAAGCTGAGTGCTTCTTGAATTGGTTTTTGTTGACACGATTATCGGTGGCAGTCGGCAAATTATTCGAGATTCGATCCAATTATCTCGAATTAATGCGTGGGGAATTATGAAGAAATACGCGACTGAATAATCAGATTTTAAAGCCTCAATCGTTTCAATACTGTGGTGGACATATCGTCACATAATCAATTATATTATCCATCATATCATCAATAATATTACCAATAATATATACAATTAATAATATCATCAATAATATCATCCACAATATACAATCAATAATATCATCAATAATGTATAATCAATAATATCATGAATAATATATAATCAACA
>CM052282.1:5536296-5608045 GCA_028455765.1 Lasioglossum oenotherae | reverse complement strand
GGTACGCCATCGACCGTGGGATTTTTTCGAGGGGGTTGAACAACTTGCGCGGAACGAACTCGTGCAATGAAGTTCCAATAAATGGCCCAGCGAAAGGGTAACCAGAAACTTTATTCGTCAAGTATTCACGCGACACCTCGAGATAGAAAAAATCTGCTCGCCCAGCCATTCAAACCTGCTGAAAGCATCGGCCTGGCGCCTTTTATATTCCGCTGTTGATGCAGCGAATATTTAATGCTACTTTGCCTGCAGTCTGAATGAATAGATAACAAGCAACAGAGGGAGTAACGCCTTCTGCTTCGGTGATTCTCCTCGCTATCTTTGTTCTCCTTGCAGATTCCACGCTGAAAAACGCGGGACGTGCGCGCTTGATTATAAACGCGCTCTTCCTAATTTTCCTGCGCAAACATTAACTCGATCAAACTTTCAACAATTACCGGGGAAACTAATTATTGGAGTATCGGGCTCGGGAGAGTTGGACAAGTTTGGAAAAGTTCAGACTTTATTATACTATTTAAAAACAGTTTTCGTATTTTTATGTTACACGAACCTGTCGCTGGTAAGATAATGGAGCTTCTTTTACAGTTTTGATTTTATTCAAGTATCTTCACATTTTTATAGCATTTTTTTACATTATTTATGTAAAACTCTAATCATAAGACTGCGGATTTCATGCGGTTATAACGAATGTGAGTTAGTGAAATATAAAACAGTGAAAAGATCAAAACAATTGAATAGTATCAATGAATTATTACCAACTTACCAAAAGTATTAAAGGCAGAAACAAATATTTATCCGGTACCAGTACCTTGCAATTGACGTGGAGAATTTTTATTTTTCATAAAAGTCCGCAGTCTACTAATCATTCTTAATTGTTTGACTTCGCGAAGAAAACTAGGATATTCCGCGGAAAAGTGAATGTTTGTACGTCAGATAAAGATAGAAGGAAAAAGTGTACATTCATTAGCGGAATTTACAAAGCAAAACGTGGAGCATAAAAATTTAATGTTTCCTGAACGAGAAGACTCGAGTCACGCACAAAAGTATGTATTAGCATAATTATTAAACTAACAGCTAGTTTAATAAGAGCTGATTACATGTTTCTATGCAAGAAGTGTAAAGAATAAAATGATACTCTATTAATTCGTTTAAAAATTACGATTACTATGACTATAACAGACTTCGTAGAAAATATTGAATAAATGCATTCAATGTTGTTAAGTTATATAATGGAAAGCCAACTGCATCAACGCTTTTGTTCGCGACACTGTTTACACAGAGCGAAAGTGGATCGCACAATTTAATGGTGCATTAGAAAAATGCATTTTTCGTTAACACGGGAATGGATATTTCAGTCTCGCAGGCGGATGTCGATAAGGACAAAACGAATATCGATTGTCGTAATTTGCGGCGGTAGTTTTCCGCAGCTGCCCAGTTAAAATTAATACGTGTCGAGCTTCCTAGCCTCTCTGGTCGGGTTCTTTTTAATTTCACACGATCAATTTATCACTGGGGGCATAAGGCTCTGACACTCCTTTGTAAAATATTCGCGCGGCGAATTTCGTTATCCAATTTATCCTTCCGTTCAGATATTCTTACGTATCGAACTTCGGTTTTGCAAAATTGACACGGTACGATTTAGATAAATTTCATAAATTGTTTTTTAGTTTCACTAAAAGATGCAATAAATGACTACACTACTTTTTGATTCATTGCAATTCACTGCACATCAATTAGTTTTTAGTGTTATTAAAATATGCAATAAGTGGTGATACTAATTTTAAATGTATCCATTTAAATTGTTGATAATAATAACGTTATTAGAAAATAATTTATTGGCACTCTTATGCCAAACGTTATACACAGTTAGGGATTAATATGGTAAACTAGTGATGCTGTATATGAAAATTAAAATTAATCATAAAATACACAGAAAAGAAGATTTACCCAGCTTTACAAAATGCGGTTTAAAATAATTATTAGACAAATTGGACAAATGGCAAACGTTATAAACGTAACAAACACAGTTAAGGATTATTATAATAGTAGACTAGTGATTCTGTCTATGAAAATTAAAATTAATCGCCAAATATAAAGAAAAGAAGATTTAACCAGCTTCACAAAATACGGTTTTAAATAATTATTAGACAAATTGGACAAATGGCAAACGTTATAAACGTAACAAACACAGTTAAGGATTATTATAATAGTAGACTAGTGATTCTGTCTATGAAAATTAAAATTAATCGCCAAATATAAAGAAAAGAAGATTTAACCAGCTTCACAAAATACGGTTTAAAATAATTATTAGACAAATTGGACAAATGGCAAACGTTATAAACATAGTAGACTAGTGATTCTGTATACGAAAAACTGAGCATAAAATAAATAAATAAAAATGAGCATAAAATATAAAGAAAAGATTATTCAACCAGCTTCACAAAATACGATTTTTACCACTGACTAAAAAATACCATTAACTCTTTAAAGAATGATTAGATAAATTTTGTTATTCGATAAAAATCGCGTCGAACCTCAACACATAAATTTTAAAAAGAATGACTTTGACAGCTCGGTGGTTCGAGTTTTAGTTGAGACTCTGGCAAACGTGCAGGCAATAAATTTAGCCTGACTTAATAGGCCTTGGGAAGTTGGATATTCTTTATACAGGACACTCGGTGTCAGGTGACTAGGTCTCGGGACATATTCACGCGTCTCCGATCTTTTATTGTTAATCGACGAGGCTGAAAAATGGATGCTGACGTGTGGAAAGGTGTGGTTTGAGTAACCCATGAATTTCTTTCAATGCGCAGCACGATGCCTTCAGATAGCATGGACGACATCGAGCTGAAAAATATTCAGCTTCAATTCCCTGCGTTGCGATATCTATCGAGGGATGACAGCTCGGTGCGGGAAGAGAGGGTGGAGACCGACAAGGGAAGTTTGCTGGTTGCTGTGCAAGGAAACCGGGCGAAACCTGGCATTCTCACTTTCCACGACTTAGGCCTTAACTGTGAGTAACTTCGCCGTCATTATCATATAGACTGCGAAACTTTATGCAAACTCGTATTTTTCGCGGCGAACACGACGGAGCTGGCAGTGAAGACGAATTTTACTTTTTTTCAGTGGTTCGTTTGGAAGTTGAAGAATAAGAAGAAAGTCGACTTGTTACCTTGATTGTCGCATTTATGTCCATAAAAGTCCCGCAATGCCAAAACGACTTATTTAATAATGCATGAATAGAGAAGTCGAAGGTTATTTTAATAATAATTTTGGTAACCTCACAACTCATAGATCCTTATCAAATTTGATTTACTTAATAGGTTGTACAAATTAACTTTCAAGCTTGGTCAAAAAGTTGTGGCAGTCAAACTGTTAATAGTCAAATTTTAATAGTGTCTCTTTCCCTATTATTAAATTAATCTTAAAGATTGATCTTGTTAGCTCTTTTCGTGAAGCATAAATATTCGCAGTTTACTGATTATTACATTGTGAATAGATATCCATTTTTTAATATATTACATACAGAGTGAACTGCGGATCATGATCGGCATACATTATTATGTTGTTCGTGGGCTGGTCTAAAACTGTCGTTAATAAATCATTCTTGTTGTTTCTAGATATATCGAGCTTCCAAGCATTCTTCAATTACATCGACATGCGTGTTCTACTCGAGAATTTCTGCGTGTACCACGTGAACGCGCCGGGTCAAGAGGAAGGTGGATCAACGCTTCCTGAGGAGTGAGTGTACTTGCGATTATAATTAATTTTTCACAGAGGTTCCACCTTCTCTACAGAATTTAAATGTCTTCCAAATACACACTTGCTCCGTGTGCACCTAACCACTAGACTGTGGATCTTTATACTTTCGTAACATAAACGAACATATGGCATGCACGAAAACGTGTACATTAACTAAACTGAATTAGTTGACTGTAAATCTTTACGCAAAATAAAAATGTTTTGCCTCAACTGCAACAAACAAGTATCAAATAGAAATTGATTCTCTTTTTTAAAGTCTTCTAATGTTTTCATTTATTCATTTTGAATAAACATGACTTTCTCAATCTAAAAAAACATTTCATTGTAAAATAATTCTACGATAATATGAATTCACATAAAGATCCGCAATCTATACATCACTGCACACGCAAAGCCAACAAATTATCTCTATAAATGTAACTTGACAATATCTCCTGAATTATTGCTTATGCAAGATGAGGTTCCGCAACAAAGAGATTACCCTGCGGCAGATAACCGCGAAAAAAACGTCATCCGCGAGCGGTTTATTCTCTTCGCATTCAACCACCGACTCTGTTAATCCTTTTAGTACCAACCATCAAGTTAGTACTCGGCTTAACAGCGATTGAACAAAGGGAGAATCGATTCGTAGAAACGTTTCGTAAAGCGGCGCGTTTTCGTCCCCGTTCAAGCACTCACGGTGCACACGCGTCACTTGACCGCTGCGAATTCAATTAGTGCGAATCAATGGCCCAATTAACGGTTCTAATTAGTCGAAGCCCCGACGGTGTTCCGTTTTTACCGCGGGATCATTCCACGCGTCTTAAAGATAGATTCCGCTCCGCTCGTGCTCGCATCGCGAGCTCTTTGCCGCGCGCTTTCACTCTATCGCAGTTTGCACTAGTACGGATTCGATCTTATCGGCCGTTGCGCAATCCGCCTTTCCAATATTCAATCAACCTCCCGCGCATTGTGGAATAGTATCGCGCGAAATCGCCTCGATTTTCGCCACCTTTTCGTCCATTCCCGACACGCGTATCACATGTATACTTACAAAAACAGACCTAAACTGTGCGGATAAGACCGCATGATCGAAGTGAAAACTTACCCCGAGTTTACCCGAACAGCGTTTCACGTCGGAGCGTGACGGATCAGACTCATTCGACGAACGGGAGAAAGTCAGCGACTCACTCCTGTCTGTTTCTTGCTCGCTCGGGTAAACTCGGAGGAGCCGAATAGCGTTTCATGTCGGAGCGTGACGGATCAGACTCATTTACTGAATAGGAAAAAGTCAGGGACTCACTCCTGTCTGTTTTTCGCTCGCTCGGGTAAACTCGGAGGAGCCGAACAGCGTTTCACGTCGGAGCGTGACGGATCAGACTCATTTATTGAATACGAAAAAGTCAGGGACTCACTCCTGTCTGTTTCTCGCTCGCTCGGGTAAACTCGGAGGAGCCGAATAGCGTTTCACGTCGGAGCGTGACGGATCAGACTCATTTATTGAATACGAAAAAGTCAGGGACTCACTCCTGTCTGTTTTTTGCTCGCTCGGGTAACCTCGGAGGAGCCGAATAGCGTTTCACGTCGGAGCGTGACGGATCAGACTCATTCACCGAACAGGAGAAAGTCAGCGACTCACTCCTGTCTCTGTTTCTTGCTCGCTCGAGTAAACTAGGAGAAAGCCAATAGCGTTTCGCGTCGGAGCGTGACGGATCAGACTCATTAACTGCCCAGCAATTAAAGAAGATTTCACTTCAATAATTAGTCTGCAGGCTTTTGTTGCATGATTGACGATAATGAGTACCGATTAAGCGGCGAACAGTGAAGACATTTATTCTTATACTGGTATAGTGGGGTCTCTCGTGACCCCAACAAAATTTCTGTACACCAATTTTCATAGTATGCAAATTATACGAGATGACCCAAAAGTGTACTTCCTTGAGAAGAGTGATTCCTGACGTTGTTTGAAGTAACTTTTATTTTATTAACGAATAACACGGACATTGTAGCTGCGACAAGATGGATTCGTTTTTGATCAGACGAATGTATGTAGCATGTTTTCAGTCACAAAGAAATAATGTGACGCAATGGTCGGGGATGGTTTACAGCGTTCAATTAGAAGATTGACAGTGCCTACGACTTCCGATTAAGCTGGCCTCAAACAATCGAGTCTCACCTCGACGCACACGTAGCTAAACAGCGTGTTACAGAATAATTTAGACTGCAATGCAGATTTTCATGCAACGATTCCCGTTCGCGTGCCAAATCCGTAAAATTTCATGACGAGTCCATATCCGAATGTATTAGCGGTCAATCGATAGTGTCAGTGATACTTTAAGCCTGTTTTTATCATATCGACTACCGGGAAGGTAGATAATGAGGATGTAGAATGATCTGTCACGCAAAAATATCAAATTAATTAGGCTGAACACATGTGATTGAAAACTTGAATTTATCGATCGGCACAGAGCATAAGGAACTGTGAAGAACTGAATTAGTATTGTATTCCTACGTATATTCTAAATTGTTTAGATTTTAATGGGACACTTTGGTCTAATTCAATAACTGATAGCCAATGGTTAGATATTCATCTTGGAATATTTGTTATTAATTCCCTGATTGATCCATTCGAGTGTCTCGTCGATCTACGGGTAAACTTAGTATTAATGATTTTTCTAGAACTTATTTATAGCTACGATTTTCGAGAAACATTAAAACCTGAGATTCTGTGAACCTTGGATGCTAAAATGGTCGGGCTTGTGGTTTGCATAGCTGATTAACACATTGACTACCGCGTGACGCGTTTGCATACTCGTATAATTATTCACCGTCATTCAGAAATTAATTGTACCAACATATCGGCCGTGCCATATTTGGCTGAAATAAGAAAAGCGATGGGAGAAACGAATAGAAGGTCAAGTATAAGCGCGGCTATAAGCAAACATACTGTATTCTAGCTACGTTTATCCGTCCATGGACGAACTGGCAGAGCAGCTGCTCTTCGTCTTGGGCCATTTTGGCCTGAAGTCCATAATCGGTTTTGGAGTCGGCGCCGGAGCTAACATACTCGCCAGATTCGCTCTTGCTCACCCTGAGAAGGTCAACGCTCTGTGCTTGATAAACTGCGTATCCACGCAGGCAGGTTGGATCGAGTGGGCTTATCAGAAGATGAACGTTCGTCACCTGAGATCACAGGGCATGACTCAAGGAGTCCTGGATTACTTGATGTGGCACCACTTCGGCAGGGTAAGAACCCCGTTTTTCTATACACGGTGCCCGGAAAGTTGCTGTGCACTTTTTCGAGAATTTACTCAATCATTACAATAGCAGTCAGAGCCAGGACTAGTAGGAAGACTAATTTTTATCCCACAACGAGCACACTTTTATTCCAAAGAATCTGCGAACTTAAACAAGCTACTGGAATATATTTATTTTTCAAAGATTTGTATTTTATCTTATCTAAAAATGTGACTTCGCTTTTATCAAAATTGCAGTGATAAAGTGTACAGTCTCTTTCAGAGCACCCTGTATACTGTAAATTTTAACGTAGAGGCTCGGTACTTGAATATTTCACAAATTTTTGTTAGACTACGTTTTTAACAACAGAATATGCCGTAGGAATTTTGATTCTTGGTTTTCGCCCGGTAGCGTTTTGTACGAGACAACTTTTTCATAGTGTTTATCAGATTCGATATTGACTCACGTTTTTACACTACATCGCCAATTATATATTGGTTAATTGGATCTCGAGGAATCATTGCTACATAGACACCCGCAGTCGCGCGATTACGATAGACTCGGTATCGATCATTTAGATATCGAAGATCGTCCCGCAAGGTCTTCACGACATCGATAGTTTGGAATCGAAACTTTAGACAGCCATCGAGTTAGAATCGATTAACTTTTGCTAGATGTTCTGCTTTCGATATGGAATCACCTGCTCTTCGCTTGCATCAGTTGTTACAGCACACCCTGTACACTTTAGATTTAGTTATCGATATTATTGTATATGTACATGCGCTTTACCTCAATTGTTAGACTACGGACAAGGAGCGAGTTTCTTGAAAAATTCAGCTTTTCTCGTTTATTTCTATTTAAACGACTCGATGTTTCAATTAACTGACCGATATATTTATGATCTCACAGAAATATCCGCAGTCTAGTCAATGATTAATGTTTCAAATGATAGAAATTACCGTATCTCGACCGCTTAACCGTATTTGAAGACGTTAATTTTATAATTCCAGATGATTCCGTTTAAGCGACATATTATGAAGCAGAATAAACAATATCATCTTTCCATCCTTGTAAGTCTTAAATTAACACGATTTCAAGATTAGTCACCAATCATCGACGAATCCATGCAATCATTCTGTTCGAGACTCTTCTGGTGTACAGGGTGTTACAAAATGCCTAAACGAGGGCAATATGGTGTTTGTTGAATTAAGTTACAAAGTACTTTGTAAGTTTGAAAAGCCGACGTTAATGGAGGTGTAGGTTCTATCCATCTTTTGTTTTTCTCTTTATCAATGATATAATTCCAAAGAAGTGAATCTATTTCTTGATTACAATAGAAACTATTGCATTTCATAATGAACGCGAATGTCAGGAAGCTCGAACAATTCGAAGCCATTAAGCGCACGTGAAAGGACACTTAGAACACCGTTTCCGGACGTCAAAGTGACGATTAAGGTTACCGAAAATTGAATTTATACACTGCATTGGACGGAAAGCAGTATAACGAGAGCATTTATCGTTCAATTTAGCGAGTATTGTTCGTCCCCAGAGTGGGTAACCTATTTTGAACACCCTGTATGTCGTCGTGGAGATCGATCCAGTGAAATAATTACACCAATCATAAAGCTGCTGTATCCATTCAAGGAACACTAAGGAACTTTTCACAATTTGACAAAGTATATTTCACTTTTATTTCGAACACTGCTTTCACTAACTTCCACTTTCATTCCTGTTAATATTGAAACGTACAAATTAATGGACACTGAATTTCAATAGTGCAGAATCGATCGGGTACGGTGATACAAGCAACAAAGTTTTCGCAACAGCAGCGTTCGTCGCATGTGCGCATAATCTATTTATCTCGCGCTCCTTTACGGAACACTTGCGCATACTTCGACAACTAGGAACGTGGAGATACGTATTAGAAACTTTTCCGAACACGGGCAACGTCAACGAAAAAGTTTCTCCCTGTTCGTTCGATGGATACACACAGCTAAATGCACACCTAAAAGTAGTTTCATGTATAAGGAAGCAGGCGATAACTTCGGCGATGACCTGCGAAGCTTTGTCGAGGTTGCTTGACGGAAAAGCTCTCTTCAGAACGAGCAGGCATTAACACGTTTAAGGAGCTTTCATACCGCGAAGTAGACACAAACCGACCACAGTGAAGATTAAAGGATCGAAGCTGTTCGTTACGAACCTGCTTGACAAGATCTGATTACGTTAATGTGTAATTTGGAGAAATGCTTGTGGTAGATTGCATCGTGTGAATGAAACATTCACACAGAATATTTCGAGCAAGCATCAAATGTATTTTCTTTTCGAAAATTCTGTAAGGAAATATTAGGTTGGAGGGAAAGTTCTGTCGTATTTTTAACCGACTTCGAAAAAGGAGGAGGTTACTCAATTCGATCTGTATTTTTTTCGCTTTCTTCTATGTATGTTCACCGATTACGCCGAGATGGATGGACCAATCGGAACGAAACCTTTTGCATCTTGTAGAGTATGTTCCCGGGATGGTCCCGTGCAAAAAAATTTTACATTTCTTAATTAATTACGATTTTATTTGCGAAAATGTAGGGTGGTGATACCGTTGTGAACTCCGCTGAATGTTAAACATTAGAAACAGTAATGACGCGACGTCGTTGTCGTTATCGATTGCGGCTTGCAGATATTTATAAATTACGATTTGGAAGATAAAGATAAAAAAGAGATAAAAAGAGATAAAAAAGTATGAAATAAAAAAAAAATTAAACCGACTTCGAAAGAACACACTAAAAAGTATAAAATAATTTCCATTTAATTGATGTGAATACACACGAACTTAAATACAATGCAATCTTTTCGGAGGCGGCGCAAAATTGAAAATTTTCGACACAGGAAATTACGAAAATCCTTAAATTCTTCTAAATACTAATATATTTATATTTAAATAATATATTTTTTGCGCCGCCTCCGAAAAGATTGTATTGTATTTAAGTTCGTGTGCATTCACATAAATTAAATGGAAATTATTTTATACTTTTTAGTGTTTTTTCGAAGTCGGTTTAATTCTTTTTTTTTAAAGTTTTTTTGAAGAAAACATTTGAATCAGTTTATAAAAATATATGTTTAATAGTATTCAATGATATAATTTCCATTATTTGTAACAATTCTCTAGCAACATGTATTTTTGATCTACGAACAAGATTATCTGCTTATTTAAAATACGACAGAACTTGCCCATAGAAGCTGTCTGATAAAAAGGAGATATATTGTACGTTTTCTTGTGTACACCTGAAATAGTTTTCCACTTGCCTTTTAGAAAATTAAACTGCTTTCTTTCGCGTCGTTGATCTTCGAAGCTTTCTTTCGTCCGCCATTGTAGGTCGGTAATTTATCGACGACAGAGCCGGGTCTGACGAAGGCTTACATCGTCGAGTGTTTCCATGGAACCTGGAAAATTGGATTTAGGGGATTAACGGCAATTCTCGTGCTCTCATTATGCAACACGTAGCTTCTTAATAGAGTTACCGCACACACCGTAGGAAATCGCACGTTGCGGGGGATTGCGGGGGGGGCGGTGGATATCGGCGTAAACGTCATTGGACGCGGGAACAGAGACGAAGAGAAACGAACTTCGTGAACGGAAATAAGAATCCTGCCTCCAGCACACTCCTTCTCTCCACATTCCCGTTTCTCATTTAACCTTTTTTCTTCCACCGACCAAGGCTAATGATAGGTCTTCACGGTTGGGTTTTGCTTTGGCCCGTTGCTCGAGGAAATAGGACCGTAAAACTGGAGATACAACCAGGCCGGTGGAATTTTTTCGGTCCAAATGGAAAATCGTGAACCTGTCCGAGAGACCTCGATCTTCGAGATCGTGTCGAGGAGTCTCCAGCAGGCTGCGGATCTTTATGCAAAATATTAATTGTTCGAGTCAATTGTAGGAAGCAGAATATAGATAAAAGTGTTTACTCTTCTAATAATTTGGAGAAGTCCTTACAGTTTTGTATCTGACCAATCCTTTTTTTGTCATAAATGCATAAAATCTGCAGTCTGGTCTGGAGAAAGTTAAAAAAAGTCTCCGTACGCCCTTTAAAATGAAGTAACTTTTGGAAAAGTCGACTAAACGACTTCAGCTGTTTCTAGAACTTAGATTAGTTTAATGCATAACGTTTACAAACGTTCCATGAAAATTGCAACACGTATTGATACTCGCAGAAACTACCGTTCCACTAAATGACAGATTCTTCGAATTATTTGAACAGTTCCAGTCCTTTTTGCACTATCGCGTGTGCTGTCAAACGCATGGCATCTGCGACATTTCTCAAATCAGCAATTTTTTGTAAGGAGATTCTTTTCAGCTTCGGTGTCGCTTGGACACATTCTTTTCTTCAAGCAACATTTTGATTCTTCGGTCTTTCCGTTTTGGTAATGAATAAACAACAGTTTTTATTTTTTGGCATACTGTATATCTGTCCTAGGCATGCACAATAGTATTTTGTACCTCACAGATACAAATGATACTTCGTTCTGTACCTAATGACAAACCTTTTGCTAGCGGTAGTACCATAAACAAGTAGCACGAAACGAACGAACTCGGAAAATTTGGGTGATATGTCCGCAAATTAATCCTGAACATTGTAAGCCAAGGCAAAACATGATCTTCTCTGCAAATATAAATCTTCCATTATTTGGTACGTTGTAACGTTCAATGCATTCGCCATAGGAGAAGCAGATGATTCTCAGTGATCAGTGAATATCGCAAATTGATCAATAGTTTATGAATAAGTTGCAGATTGAATGCATTTATTGTGTACGCGAATATCTACAGCACAATGGACTAGAAGCTTCATTAAACTGAACAAACCTTTCACTTGTTTGCAAATGATCGAGTCCTGAGAGACACGTGTCTATGCAGCTGGTGCCTTTGTTAAAATAAATGAACACGTTGGCTATTGATTCGATAACTCTCATTTCACAAATTGTAAAAATTCAAGCTTGCACAAATAATTCCAAAAAATGTTTTTCCTATTTACATTGGTCACATTTTAATAGACTATCATTTTGCTATATCTTCCAAAACACATTCAAATCTTTTTAACAAAATAAGTATCGCCGCTGAAACTTCATTCACGGCAAATATGAATCATTTAGAAGAATTCAGAGTGTTAGAAAGACTCTACTCGTTCGCATACACAGGGGTTAGTCCTCAAAGGATTAGCCTAGAGTTCTAGAGAATGAATTTGCAACGAGTAAGAGGGTTTGTTCCAACGAACACTGTGCGCGCTTAAATGAATGTCACTGTTCCGATCACTATGTCTATACGATCGATCGAGGCGGGAACACTGATTGGCGAACATGTTCTAGGGTACGGAAGAGAGGAACCACGACCTTGTTCAGGTGTACAAAAACTACTTCGAGCGTCACGTGAACCCAACGAACTTGGCCCTGTTCATCGACAGCTACATCCGCCGCACGGATCTGAACATCACGAGGGAATTAGACCCGATACGCAAAAAGGACGGCCTCACGCTCGGCGTACCTGTCATGAACATCACCGGAGCTCTAAGCCCGCACGTCGACGACACCGTCACGTTAAATGGTCGATTAGACCCGACGAACAGCTCTTGGATGAAGGTACGGAACAGTTGACTGCATTATCTCTTACATACGTCACCGGCGTGACTAGAGCGTCTTCTCGTTACGAGCGCGCTTTGCCTGTCTCCTTATAATCGCGGCCTTGCCCCCACCACAGCCCGAAACTGATGGGTCAGTAAACAGTGGTTGGCCCAATTATTAGAGCTACCTCCAACAATCGACAATTTACATTTAAATAATTCATTTTGAATGGATTCAATGAAATAATCTATTCTTTTGTTCTGAAGAACAACACACGTTTCCACACAATAAATATTTTTGTGACTTGCATACATTGTTTACACGGAGCAATTTTTAAATGATAGTCTAGTTTTACTAAATTCTTATGTCCTACATAAATTGCTGAAAAACTTTGCTAGCTTCCAACAATTGAATTTCGTGATTTTGAAATTATGCGAGAGAATCGTGGTGTTACATGAACCTCAATTAGCTTCTCAAGACCACTTCCCCATTATGAAAGCTAAATGCGACCTTCCATTATCAAATCAAGTGGCATGCCTGCACTATAGGTCGCATACATTCGTGTCGCATGTGCATATCTAAAAACTTGCTAAACGAACACTTCGATCAATAAAATTTCACTTTTATTCTTAGCTCAATGTCCAAGTGCATTTTAATTTCGATGTTTTGCGAGGTATACGAATCAAAATAATCAATGCAGTCTTGATTTTAAGTTGTTCACAGTTTGTAGTCGTCGCGGCTAAGAGGTCAAGCAGTTTCTTCCTTTGACTAAAATCTTCAAAAATTTCAGACTTCGTGAAGATGTTAGATAATGATATTAGATGTCTACCGTATAAAATTTTGAATGCTGACCCGTTTGCTTGAATTCGCAGATTTCCGATTGCGGAATGGTGCTGGAAGAACAACCAGGCAAAGTAAGCGAGGCTTTCCGACTGTTTCTGCAGGGCGAAGGATATGGTAAGTGAGCGCCCTGGCGAACCACACTTTAGCCATTACTTATCGGATTGTCAAATGATTACTCCCATCGATCGTCACCGGTATAAACGAATCGCGCCATGTTGCCCCGTAGGGGAGCACGCAAATCACCTCGACTCGAGAACAAGAACAAACACTCTCCGTTCAAACTACCACAAGTCTAACTACGTAGTATCGTTCACAATTTACATTAATCAGCATCCGATTTCAATTATTCAACTATTCTCTCAAGCATGCTCGACTCATCACTACTAGAGAAAAAAAAACACGAATAACGAAAGCTCGAAAGGGGGAACGTTCACGTGCTCTCCTACGAAACCACGAGAAGAAAACGAAAAAGAAAAAAAGAAGCAAGTGTCGTAGATCACGTGGATATCCGTAGGCTTAAGTTCGTTTCATCGATCGCTGCGTGTCACGAGTATCCGTAATATTTGGCCTACGAACTTGACTCGACGCCAGCCGTGTGTCAATACACGAAACCAAAAGAAAAGAATATAAAGAAAACAAGAAAAACGAACGAGATCGTTTGTAGTCTGACCGGGTCGAACTGAATTCTTCATCGGGACGTTTCCGTGTCAGTCGGCGTGCGATTATCGAACTTGTAAACGAAGAAGTCACGCTTTGTAAATTAAGTCACGTCGACCATTTTTGCCTTCGGGTCCCGCTAGCCAGCTCGGTGGTTGTAAGAAGCTTTACCGAAAGCTCGATTCGCCGGAGAAACTGCTGTACTTTTAGTCGAGTAGCGAGTAAACGTTGTTCCAGCTGTCCCCGAGATCACGGAACGGAGAAGGCGAGCTATATAGTTCGTTCCCTTTTTGGCGTGGCCGTTATCTCCCGCCATTCACGGTCCTATCCGCTCGGGTTACTCTATTATTTATTCGTCACACGCTGAACGTTGTCCTGAACGCTTTAGGGTATCAGCATACAGAAATGCGGCCGCAAAAGTGGTATCGTTTCGCCGATCAAACGCCTGGCCCCCCGCCCGGCTAAATCGAATTTTATTATTCTTTTTGGCTTCTTGGTCACAGAAACACGATAGCACTTATCACATGACACAACGCTTTAAACCACTATCGCCCAGTTGATAACGTAGGAGAAGAACGGTGTATACTTATCGCGAAGCATTTTGTCGGCGCAGTGCTTTTCTGCTCCCTCTATCTCTCTCTCTCCGCTACCCTCTGCCCCCCTCTCTTAAAGTGCATATTATATATTGTTGATCTCGACTGCTCTCCCTCGCCCCACCCCCCCCTCTTTTCTCTCTCTATCTATCTCTCTCGCATATGACAATGAATTTATTATTTAATTTATGTGGGTAGGTATCTTGTGCGTATGTTAGTCAAGTACGCCCGTGTTGTTCTATTTAACGTAACTGTTCCTGTCATGGATACTGTCGTTAACTTAATTGTTGTTACGAATCGTCTCTGTTATTACGTATAGAGTTTTCATGTTATACGAAAGAAGAAACAAAAACGAACAAAACGGCGCGACCTTGTTAATCCTCGATGCACGTTGAGATCGTCGCAACACACGCTTGACCGATGTGATCGTATGTACTTGCTCTTGAAAATTTGATCCCGATGAAATTGAATTCGATCGGACTGGCTCGGTTCGATTCGGCGAGTTCTCGGGTTACATCGAGACTTAACATCGTCTTCGATCATGTACTTTCCTTCGCTGGAAAGCCACTGGCTCGACTTGATGAATAAAAAGAGGTTTGAAAAAGGATTACACGTTGAATTCATCACTTTTAGTCTCACCACCATAATCGCCATCTCTTCGAGAGTTTCTTTGTTTTTCTATTTCTCTCTCTCTCTCTCTCTCTCTTTCTCCTATTTTTTGTTTTTTTAAATCGATCATCATCTGAAGGCAAACTAAGTATTAATACGAAAGAAAAAAATACATGTTCACCGACTTGCGCCTTTATTTCCCACGCGTCTCGGATCGATCGAGTGGTACGTATACATTACTAATTAGTCTGTTCAAGCTGGAGTAGTGTCCTAGCGAGTAGTGCCCTTAGGCTTCTTAGCTGTTTTGTTTGCTTCTCGGTTAAACACCGAAACACCGTGAATGACGCTCTGTAGTGTTTGTAGGCGATAGTCTCGAACCCGCTCGTAGTTCCAGTAACTCCTTCGATCGGTGTTAGACGACTTCCAGTCTGCGCTTTTGCTGTTCGAATCTCCAACAGCGACACTGTTTCACGAGACTGTGCGACTTGTTTGCGACAGCAGAAGTGTTCGCGACTTTCGTCCATTTTGTTAATTGAATTCTAAAACGATGTTTATCCGTTGTTCGAGCGAATGAATGGACGAAGGTCGCCGCTTACCTTTTTGTTTTATTTCTACTGGTACACGACAATTGGCCGAACGATGCATCGCACCGAGAATGATTTTTTTCGATCAGATTGTGTTGAATAAAAGAACGTCCGTCACGACCACCACCTCACCGATTCTTATGCTTGGAGTCTCTAAAAGAGAATTTGTTTTTTTATGCGTTTTAGTGGTGAAATCCTCGCGGAAGCCCGTGACGCCGACAACACCCGAAGGTAATTGTAATTAGGAATTGAAGGCCGCAAAGGAGTCAAGCGCGCAGTTGGTCGGTTAGGCCACGTCTATGTGTTAAGTAAGTCGGAATTCAAACTCTTATCGGGAGCTACTAACCGACGACGATCTCTCTATCACGACTAACATGCCTTGGACAGCCTCGGGCACAGTCCCGCAAGGATTATCTGAAAGGCAACTAACCGCTCCTCCTTCTCACATCACTAACATACACTGTCTACGGACGTTTGGGGTCTATCCCCGCGGACTTACTGAACTGTGCTTCATCGACCTCTCACATGCATCTATTAGAGTCGTCACCTCCCCTCACGGTTGCTTACTTTCGAGAACCACAGGAAATTGTAAACTAAAAATTACAATAGGAGCACAGCCCTGACGTTAGGCCTGTCCTGCCTAGCCTAAAGTTTGCGGCATCTTCTCATTCTGACATGCACCTAATTCTCTTTTTTCACGAACTCAAACTACTGCAGTTTAAAAGAGAAAAATCAATTCTAGTTTTCACACGATATATGTATTTTAATGGCACTGATAAGATGGCACTTGTTTCTATTCTGTTTGAATCCAGTTCTTTGGAAAAAGATAAGTATGTATATATTCTATTGTGTATACTAAATACGTGTTCGTTATAGTGTTATTCAATGATTTGTAAATAGAGAGTCAGGTATATTGTACGAAACGAGTATTGTACCAATTCTGGATTGATCCTATAATAATTTTTAGTTTGCATAGTTTCTAGTTCAACGGTTCCTTCATATCACTCGTCTTCATTCATTCACGATAAAACCTCATCAACTGAGGCTGCTCATCATCTGCGAGGTGAAAAATGGACCTAACATGTTATGGACTCTCGTGGCTCAAGTTAACTACCATACCGACCTGCTAATCACACATTGATATAAGTTCTCTTCTTAAGTAAACTTGAGCTAGACTTCAACTTCAACGAGGTTTCAGTTCGACGAAGATACTAGTCTGGATAAGATCATGATTCGTATTAAATTAAAATAAAGAACATCGCTGGTAGAAATAAAAATACAGTGGAACCTAACACCTCTTGTATCACGTGCATAATGATTTGGTACTTAGTATACTATTTTATCATACAAATAGTCATTAAATATAATTATCACAAGCAAGGATATAGCGATACTTGTAACGCATCGATGTCTGCAATAAATTTTTACGTTGAAGAAATTTTATTCTATTATAGATGATTCAGCAGTGACGAACACGTTCTCGACGTGGTTCATCCGTTGATACACGCCCCGTCGTGAACGTGTTAATGTCTATAGACTACATTTTATATTTAATCAGATTTTTAATGAAGAATTGAGAATTCCTTACCATAAAATCAAAGTATATTTTGTAACTTATTGAGTTCCTAATACTTTTAAACGACCAATTCCTTCAGAGCTCTAGAAATTGTGTTTGTTATAAAATTGTGTCGTTCATTGCTATAAAGGCCTGTGCCAATTTCGATTTTGTTTCGTGCTATAATCGATATCAACCCCCGTTGATAACGTCACGGTAGAGTTCTAGAGGCTCGAAAAATATTGCCACGATAGCGTATAGTATGTCAGGTCTATTCGACTTATACCTCGTCCGTGTTCTCATGGTCTCTTATCAGTAGTTGGTACGAGCTCTCTTTACCAATCGACGATAAATCAGAGACCTTCCCGGAGAATAAATCCTTTCGATATTTCCAACGAATCAAATCTGGTGGCTGTTCGATCGAGAAAAACCAGTAAATCTCTCTTCTCGTAGCAACATTAGCTATCGATACGACACTGTCGACTAACGTATACAACACACTAAAAAAAAAAAATGCAACTTCTCGGAAGACTCGCACCTACTGGGCAGTAGAATAGCAAAACAAAGATAATCGTGCTACTTCACATGCCTTCGCACATGAAACAATCTCACCGACACACAGAACTCTACCCGTTACTATGCATGCGCGCCTTTCTTTGTCTTCTCAGTTTTTTCGTTTCTTTTCCCTCACGTTTGTCGTCTTTACGTTCCGACGATCGTGTGCTAAACCTTGTGTCTTTATCTACTGTGTCTCTCTGTGTATCTCACGTGTGCGCCTCCTGATTGCTATAACGAATCCGAATCCGATCTTTTCTTTTCACTGAATGGAACATAAACGTGGGTGTACCGTTCGCAAACAAAAAAAAAAAAAAGAACAGAAAGAAATCAAACGAAAAATGTAGACCGTGGTCGAATGAACAGAAATCCCGATCACATCGATCGCTCTGACTTGGTATTTTCTTTTATCTTTCTTTACAGTGGCACCGCTCTCACCACTGAAAATGGCCGACTACAGACTGGCTTCCCTCGAGGAACTGAACCACGTGTGCATTAAGAAAATCGACCGGCCCACCGCGACTATACACATCACCGAGAATCCCATATCGGAGGCGGTCGTTTGCTAAATCCTCATCCGGAAACCACCTTCGCCGTTACCACCCCCCATTGATCGTGTTCTCGAACGACACAAGAAAGAAAAGAAAAATAGCAAGAAAAAAGAAACACACACAGAAAGAACGAGAAAACAAACAAGCGAAAGAGAGACACGCAAAAATCGAGAGCAACGCATCGAAAATCTCATCGAGGTTTCGTCCGGGCAACGATCGACGTGGCACTAAACGTTCTCGTTTCGGTTTTATCATAATTTTTCTCTTTTATATAGTTTTTAACGATTCGTTTAACTGTAACACTATCCTCTACACCCACCCCCATCTTTCCCACAACCATCCTTTATTTATTAGACACCGTTAAGATTACGTAGAACAATTGTTTCGACGGTACAAGAGTAGTTCTCGTTTTCCGGTATTACTTAAATAGTTTCTTGTTTTTCCGGTTAAGAAGTTACGTTTCACGATTGAGAATCGTTGTTTGTAAGTACAAGGAGAAGCAGGTGACATCACGTTGGATCGAGACCGACCACACGGTGTCTCTTACGGGACTTTTAAAACAAAACCAGGAAATTCGGATTCGCAAACCCCGCGTAATTCATAATTTTAACTCGCAGCGGCACTTTTTTGCGGTGACACACTCGAAGAATTTTTACTGTTGTTGTTTACGGAATATCTTTGTTCACACGGAACAGCGTATTTTTTTAAACGAACAATACGAACGACCCCACCACCGCCGACACCACACGAAACAACCACCACCGCCACCGCCCCCTGTCCTCACCCTCCTCCGTGTTTTAATAACAAAATTCGAGGATCGAAAACGTGGAATTGAGCGAAAAAAAACTTAATAAATATCGTAATAATAATGATCTTCAAACCAAACGAAAACCATCGCATTCATCGGTGTTCGCGCAGTTTACGATTCTCGTGCAACGTGTCGGAGACAACGAAAAGATCATCGTTTTACATAAACACGACTTTTAAAAAACGAACGAAACGTACATAAAAAGACAAAAAAAAAGTAAGAATACGAAGAAACGAGCAGAGGAAGGAGACAGAGTAGGCCAGCGGAGGTAACGTCACCGGCCTCGATGCTTCTGGATGACATCGGCTGGGCCTGGCGATCGAACGGGGTCCCATTTGGAGATGGGACGAGAAAATAAAACTGTGTTGCGAGTAAGACGAACAATGTTTGGCAGCACTGCATCGTAGAGAAGCGCGCACTAATGCTTTCCGTGTTCATATGAGAAGCGAGAGAGAACGAATAGTAGGCGCAACAAGTAAGGGAGGCGTCGCTGCCGACGCCGAACGCAGCCGATCACGCAATTCTCCGCGGTTATTCGAGAGAACCTTTATCACCTCCGATTTGCGTGGGAGCGGAGACCCACGCCGCTCGTTTTCCCACTTCGGCGATCCGAGCTGCCTAAGAAACGAGACTTTGAGCGGGAAAACTTCCGCGTTTGTTAATCCGTCTTCGCGAACAGGTCGCAGCGATCGTTAAGTCTATTTCGTTTTGTTCCGGAGCACTTTCATTCATGTATTGCGTATGGTTCGGAACGGAAGTTGTAACGCTTGTACAAAGATGAAAATGTAAAAATCGTTCGCACGAGCGAAGACCATCCACTAATCTATATTGTTCACTGTTTCTTGCTCAGTTTCGTCAGTCGATGGACGCCACGGCAAGCCAGAAATCTACGAGGAAGATATTTTTGTCAGTTATTTATAATTAACACGTTCGCTACTCGATATATTCATGTAAACGTTCATGGAATATATGTAAGCAAGCGAGTCCGTTGTTCTTCTTGTTGTACAACGATGACTTGTTTATAACGTTTTCTTGTAACTCGTAAGTTGTCGACATTTCCTCGAGAAATGTTGCGTAACTTTATAAATTGTACTTGTTCTCAGATAATAGATTTAATTAAAATATTTTTGGAAAATATTCGGTATATGTAAACGCATCGACCATTTCCATTAGAACGGTGAGGAAATATTAACGGAAACGATGTAGCGGTGTTAGATGCACGTGATCCTGGAAGGGGGACCATGGCGGCGCGTGGGTGTAACGAATAATGGACCCAAAAAAAAACGAATATCTTCACAGCCGACAAACGACAAATCTATAAGTTAATAACACCTTACCATGTTGAACTGATTACTGCAATTTGTCCGACGCATAAACACTTGTATTTCACAACGAAGATATAGGGGAAACTCTGCGATGCTTCGGAATCCTATACTGCCCGAATTGATTGAAATTAACTGATTGACCAATCTTGTGGCAACTAATATTTCTCCTAGCATTCGTTAGCTGAATAGATTCTATTGAACCCATCAGTGGGACTTGCTTGCACCTTTGTACTATACTTTATCGAAATTTACCCCTTTATGCCCTAAATTTAATGCAAAACTGGTGTGAGTCAATGTACGTCACTGATTTTTATTATTCTGCGAAAAAAAATGACTTGAACGATAAAGAAATTTATTTAAACATCCTACAATGTCAATTTCATTTACTTTCACTGTTATATTGCGGGTTTTATGCATTCATAACAAATGAGAGTACTCATTACTCCGTAATGAACTTTTACTTGAACAATTTTGGAAATGGAAAATGGTCAAAACTACAAAAACTATTCAAGGCATAAAGGGCTAAACCGCGGTATCCGATACGACGTCATCGAGCCTTCTAGTAGCGAACGTGTTAATCGGAACCGAAGCAGTTTTTGAATAACCGTGGAGAATAGCCGCAAAGTGCCGGGGTGTTCGAGGAGCTCGAATTCGCTCGCGACGAGCCTAAGTGCAATAGTGGTGCACGTGGCGACGATCGGACGGTAGCGTTTACCGGCGAGAACAAGCCAAGGTAGGTATCGGCATTAGACGCGTCGAAGTATCCTTTCGATGGTCTGCCTTGTTCGTTGCACACAAAACGGTGAACGCAAAGAAGACCGAGAAAAGGAGAAACTAAGTAAGCCTAAAAAAAAAGAAACGCGTAAGAAAATCCGGCCGTCGTCGCGGCCGGCCCGTGTTCTCTCGATAAGAAACTTCTCGTAGGCCTGCACGTGCGATAATGTGCTTCGTGTTAACAAAAACGAGAAAAACGGAAAAAGATTATCCCCCCCAAAAAAAGAAAGGAGTAAGAGACAAAGGAAAACCCGTTCGAGGACACCGCGCGTTAACGTCCTCGGGCGCGTCGTTTCCTGGGAAGAGAGGCGTTTCTTTCCTCCGCGGGGAGGAGACGCTGGTTCGTTTGTTTGCGCTCGCGCGCCGTTCGCACCCTTTCCTTAATCCGAGGCGATTTAGAGACAAAGTTGTAATTAGACGAGAAGGAGAGGCGTCCTCTCCGGGCGTGTGTGCTCGGAAAGAGACGGAGAAGCGAGTGTGTATGTTCGGAGAGCCTGCGAAAGAGAGTAGTGATCGAGGGTAGATAGTCGTTAAACGAAATAAAGAAGGCGAACGATAAACGATAACGAAAAAGAGACCGAAGAGGAGGAGAAGGAGGAAGAGAAGACGAAGAGACGAATAACAAAATGGAGAGAGGAGCATCTGGTTCGGTACCTCAATACGGTTCTACACCGGGCTTCTTAAAGCCTTTAGCGTGATATGATAAGACGTGCCTGCTACATGATGTCGTACGTAGCTTTCGAAAAAAAAAATGTTTCACCGCCTTTAGTTTTCTATACCAGATGATTCCCGTGCGTCCCGGATTTTCCCTATTTTCGCGCGCCCTCTAGAACGAACCGTGCGGATACACACGCTGCATTCATGGTATTAATCGCCACCGAAACACCCGTCGGACATCATCGGAGAAAAACGACGAACACTTCTCACATATCGGACGAACTATGGAGACCGGCGCGGCGTCCATTTCAGTTACGCGCAGAACCGGTGCACGGATCTTTGCGATCTCTCACGTGTTCCGAAAGACGATAGACAAACCAGAGAAATTTCGAATCCGGTTTATTTGCGGCTGTAGATCGGGCGCTCCGGATTGCCCCGCGGAGCAACGGGGCGAGCGAGGCCAGTTTTGCGCAAAGACTGTTCCAACCGTGCCCTTTCTGTGTAGAATTTCCTCGAGTAGGACAGTGCCCCACGGGGCAATCCGCGCCTGCGCCTGTCGTAGACCTTCGGCAAACCGTTTTGGATAATGTAGTACGGCATTTACGACCATCAATGGCGTGTACTGTTGTGCGTTGTGCGGGAAAAAGGATTAACTTTCCCTGATAGAAGAACAATAATTACCGATACCGATCGAGGGGTTTGGCCGACACGCGCGAAAACACGACGAAAGTCAGGACGAAAGGACGTACCGTGGGACGTGGGTTTAATCGTTTCATGTAAAAGAGAGTTTATAAAAGAGCGAACTATATTCTAGATGTATACCTAATGGCGCGTTATTTAGACTACGGCAAATTGAGACAAGAATAATAGTCGACAGCTTAGTTGTTAGAAATGTTTGAGGCTCGGTTTTCGGAAGGATCGGAGGAATGCACGCATTAATCATTGCTAACGCGAGCGCTATAAGAGTAAACAAACCAAAACAAAAGCAAAACGACAAAAAAAAGAGAGAAGAATTGAACATAAAAAAATGAAGATGTAGCTTTTAAGGACCACCGACGACACCACCACTACCGCAAGCAAAACCATTACCATTTAATCCCTTCGTTTCCACTTGTCGCTCTTGGGACTGCATTATAGGAACATTCAAGAACGGATTAGGTCCACCGAGGTTCAACGGTCACGCGTTTTTCTCCTAGCCCATTAATTGCATTTGATTGAACATATCGTGAAGAATGTGTGATAACCAATCTAACGTGCACGCCCATGCACGGTCGTTCAAACGTAAAAGAATCGTGATCCTATCTTTCATTGAAGATTTTCAAGGTGACGCATATCATTAACGCTAATTTTACGAATTGCATTCGTTATGATTCATGCGCGAAATTCTATTGTATAAATTGTTCGAGGGACGGCCCGCGAATTCTCGTGTTCAAAGCGTGTCTATTCCAGGTGCTAACGGTGATTGAATGTCTATAACGCTCGACGGGCTCGCGAACCTTGTCGTTGGTTACGAAGGGTTTAAGGAGGAAAGAAAGAAAAACAACAAAAACCATCTCATTTGCACACAATCGATCACTAAAAAGAAGAGAAGAAAAAAAAGAATGAACAACCAAACCGATAATCTCAAAACGCCACTGAAATCTCGCGGGAGGATGAACGATCCTTTCTTTCGTTTTTCCATCGGGTGCTACGTGGAGTTTTTGCCTATGACGCAAAATTTTTCCGAATTCCTCGCGCAGAGAGTATCGTCATGATAGATCGTAGCGGAAATATGTTATTGAGAACTCAAAGTAAACAAGGTATAGTACAGTAAGCGAAATAAAACTTAGACGGAGCTTGAGTATACATATAAATATACAGGTTAAACAACACGTGCGCACCGAATATACATCTTGTTATTTATAATAAACGAATTGTGAAAAATGAATTACTCAGCATCTCGCAGACTTCATTACCCTCTTTCTTCCTCACTTCTTTATTCAGCACGGAATGTTTGTTAAGTGGAACGAATTACTTTGTAACACGAATATGTCCGACTACGAGAAATAAAGAGATAATAAATCGGCGTACAAGACTATCACTTGATCCCTCTAATTCTTAGTACGTCTTTATAGATATAGATAATATTATTAATATGAAGTTACAGCTCTGTTATGGTTTCGCAGACTGTTAGCCATATAGTATGTACATAGTTGTTTTTACTCTCGCCTGGCGAACACTGGCCGGTTCCATATGTGTGTGGCTCCAAACTCGCGATCGTTTGAAAGTATGAAAATAAACAATCGGACGTCAACACTCCCTATCCTTCTACCAGTTTAGAAACACACAGCGACAACGCCCCCTCCCAAGCGACACCAACGGCCGGGATCCCCTCCTCCATCGACGGATGGTTGATACTCGTAGAACACTTCGAAGTTACTCGGTCGAAACGATTAGACAATCATTCATTACAAGAATGAAATGCAGTTTCATAAAGTGGAATATCTCTAAACACAAATTTCGAGAAATTTCCATTAGAAAAAAAGCTAACAGCTGTTTGCAATGTTCATATAAAGAGCCGGCTGTAGGACTAATACGATCGCGCCAATAAACACATTCCCTCCGGTTCCCTTCGCATGCGAAAAAATTGCCTGACGAACGCGTATCATGGTTCCTGGATGACATCTGGGATACACTGCGTCAGAAAGACATGCATAACGATTTAAAAGAATGAAAAAAGCATACCGAGTAAGAAGTCCCTGAGGAAAGTGCATACGCACCAGGCATGTCCATGCCAATAATTTTAGTGTGCCGATGTAAGCTACTAATCTGTTCAGTACGATTTAATAAACGAACTCAGTTTTACCAGATCCAGTCGCATATTATGTTTTTGTATTTGTCATAAGTAGACCGCGGATCTTTATGCATTTATAGCAAAATTAAGTAGGTGAAATTCAAAATTGAATATGATTATGATTTCTCATATGTTATAATTATTACGGGAAGAAATAACATTCAATTTGGATTCCATTTCTTGCAATCGACGCAGACAATTTTATTTTGCATACAGATCCACAGTCTACTCATAAGTTTCTAAATTGAATCGATTTGGATCGATAATGTTTTGGTACCTGAATCCTCGTCAATCTGTTACCAGCATGTTTCCTACAAAAACTGGCCGCGACTGGTACAAGCGTACTCTACTTATACTCACCGCTAAGAAGATATTGTATTAATAAAAATTCCTCTCGACTTGCAGACTCACCTTTTCTTCACCCTTGCAGATCCCAGGAAAAACATGTCTGCTCTTCTTCGCGCGATGCTGATACACCGGTCCTTCCGCTTCTCGGTAATTAGATTAAAAATCGAGATCGACTCCGGTTTTTCTCGCAACGTTCTTCCATTTGCATAGCGATAGCTCGTTTTCTAATAACAAATAATTGTTGTTTGTTAAAAATATTTGCAAATGAAAATCCAATCGAAATCTATTTTGGATAGACACTTCTTAGTTTATTTCACTGGAAAAGAGAGATTTTTATTTTCTCCTTAATGATTTTATTCTGCATTGGTTGTAGGAACCATAATAACTTTGTTACGTTAAACACATTACAGTATTTCATGAATTTTTTTTTTTCTAATCTATTACTGTTTTATATTTCACCCAACTAATTTCTTCATAAATGCAAAAGGATCCGCAGTCTAATTATAATATAATATACACTTTATTTCAACCTCGAGACTAGAGTAGGTTTAGTCCCTTACCAAACGTTCTAAAATTTTAAACTTACCTCACACAGGTTCCATCCATCCTCTTGTTCCCAATATCTGTTCCATCTTTGTTCACTGCTTAATTTACAAATCTATAATTCAATGCGAAACGTGTTTACCAATGGATTAGTGTCAATAGTTTATCTAATCAGTATTTACGATATGTATGCAATCGCGTATTGCGTGACAACAATTTTTATTGCGATAATCGCGTGTTTTCCATTTTCGCCACGGTTTACAGCTCTCTCTCCAGAGTCCCCAGTTTCTTCCAAGAGGCGCAGTTGCACATACGCACGTACCCTAGGTGCGTGCCACGGCGCGTCGAGAAACCAGTCCCCGATGATTTTTGCGACGATGAAACAGCTACTGTCTTCAAGGAATCGACAGGGCCGTATATGCCTACATGTCCTACCTGCTTCGATGGACAATGACCTTATGCGATTGATTCTTAACCGCCAATGATTTCAAATTGCCCTACCGTCTTATAACCCAGCTATAGTTGATGCTGCGAGTGGCGAACGGTCAACGCGACTGATCCGGGATTTTGATTGGCTCCTATTGTATGCGCACGAATACATCAATTTGCTTAACCCTTAGACGATATATTATTATAGACCTGGCATAGTTATAGGATTTGCATAGGATGTAGTGTTTCAAAATAACGGATATCTGGTGACGTCACAAGATAATTCGAAATGGTGGATTTCGAAATGGAGCATTATTTCTTAAACATTTGGCAAAACTAGTGCAAACTTTTTGCATAAAAGATTGCAAGGAACGACAATAACCGTGAAAGAAAGGTATTTTTCCAAACATATAAATATCTTCTACATCCACCGAATTTAGTTTTTTATTATCTGTCATGATATCGTAAAAAATATACTATTCCATAAAAAAATACCGATGACCTTGATATCTTATTTAAAAAAATACCTATAAAAATTTTTGTTTACCATTACGTTTGCGTAACTGCGTCCTGAGGAGTTTTTTGGTAGAATCGTGAACATGGTCCACCATATTATTCTTAGTATTCTTTTTTTTAAATAAAGTAAGTTGTGAGGAACTTTATATTATCTTTATATTATCGACTTTATATTATCAACATCTACATTAAAAAAACTTTTTCTAAATTTTAATTGACACTATTTGAAATAATAAGAGTAAAGTAAAAATGAACGAGTAATAAAATAAAATATATATGTGTATTACAATTACAGTTTCCAGAAATATTTATACAGAATAGAATACGTTGATCCCTCTTTCCCCTCTAACACTTTAGCTTCCGGTACTGCGACTTCTCCACAGACTATAGCACTTTTAGTAGTTCACAACCATTATCTATGGTCGATGATGTAATCTTAGGACAAGGTATGTTATCTGAAGCAAGATCTACAAGTATTGTATATGGTCTAAGGATTAACTACAATACTTGAAAACGGTTGTGCTCATAGTGTCACATTTTTAAAATATATCAAGAGTGCGAAGGTATTAAACATTTCTGAGTATAGTAAGTTCGTCTAATATAAAAGTTTCCCCTACCACTGAGCAAGCATAATTACATTCGTATTTGAAAGTCAACCCTTGTGTCGAAAATCAGACTCTACAAGTATCGCTACACTTCAGAGTCTAAAGAAGCATCACTTCTCATTAAAGAGCATAAGACAGCTAAAATCTTGTGAGTAGGTTCCTAAATCATATATCAACGTAACAGTGCTCATAAAGTATGAGAAATCGAAGCAGTTTAACAAAGTGTTTAAAATATGATAAAATATAATAAACAATTAGGTCGGTTGCTGATGCAAGGAGTACACGTATTCGTAGAGTACCGCAATCGACCAAAAATTTCTAACCGAAATAAGTTTTTTCGAATTCTGCGACATCTCTCAACAAACTCTTTGACCACAATCGTCACCTATAGTTGACGACGTAATCTTGGGACAAGGCATATTATCTGAAGCCAGATCTATAAGTCTATATGTTCTAAGGTTTAACCGGTCTACAGTACTTGAAAAATGGTTGCACTTATAGTCTCGCATTTTTAAAACAATATTATCAGAAGTACAAAGGTATTAAACATTTCGGAGTATAGTAAATTCGTCCAATAGTTCTCGCCCTCCTTCATCGCGTTCGGAAGTGTCCCTCACTGCTGAGTATAAGCATGATCACGTTCGTATTTCAAAATCAACTCTTGTGTAGAAAACGAGACTCGACAAGTATCGCTGAACTTCAGAGTCCAAAGCATCACTTTTCATTAAAAAGCCTAAGATCTTGTAAGTTTCTAAGTATAAAAGCATGGGCACTCGAAGCAGTTTAACGAAGTGTTTAAAACCGCATAAAATAAATAAACGATTAGCTAAGTGCTCGGTTGCTCGTGCAAGGAGTAGATGTATCCGTAGACCGCCGCCATGGACAAATATCTCGACGCAGCAAGTTCTTTGGAATTCTACCGGACATGGAAAGCAGAGGTAACAAATTCGGTGAAACAGTGCGCATATATGAATGTTTCTAATCTGCGCGAAACAAATCGAAAAATCAGAGTTCCCTCATACCGGTGACACTTTCATTGCAGGGGCTTATCGGTTCGTCGATCGTCGGCGTCGTTCGTAAATCCTCGCCGAGCGTGTTCGGCGCGCCACCTGCCGCCGTCGAACGGAACCAGGACTCGTCTTTGACAGGGCGCGCGTATTCTTGACTCGGCCAGCGTGGGAGTAAGGCTGTCCGCGAGAGACGGCTGAGGAGGTGATCGACTTACCGCCTTCTTTCCCCGAATTTCTCACGTGGAACGGTCCAGTCACTGATCGGTAATCGCGGCGTCGATCGCGAGTGAATATCGCGCGCGTTCGAATCGAATCGAGTTCGAATCTCGGTGTACCGACTCCGGGAAAAAATCGTGAACAGTGCGACCGGTCGCGGGAACGTATCGCGACGATTTTACTCGAACCATAATCGGGAGCGTGTGTTTTGCTTCCGTTGAATAATCCCGAAGTGAGTTCGCGGTAATCGATGTATACACGGAGGCGATGTAAACACTGACTGTTGAACTGACACATAGAACCTGCCCCGCTGGTCAGATTCCCAGCGACAGTGTTTTGGGGGAACGTGACGTACGGTGTGATTCCGTGATACCTTGCGATCTTACTTGGTACCGTTTCCGTGTTGCACGGTGGCTCGCTCAAGAATTTCGGTGTGAGATATCCAGTGGCGGTAGTATATCGTTCAGTGTGCGGTGTTGGTGCAGTGGATATGCGTCGATCGTTGTTGTGAACGTGCCCGTGGAATTCTTCCTGGATTGAACGGCTCGACGACTGGATAGAAACATGGGACCGGCCACGATCCTTGGGGTTTACGCGCTCTTCACACTGGCCTGCCTCGTCCAGGCGGATGTCATCGAGGAAAGAGGTTAGTCGATTGTTTATTTTCTTTCCTTCGTACGGTGGTTCGAATACTGTTCTTACCTGTACAAAATTTCTTCCAAATTAACAACTGACTGTGTAAATGTAATCTTTCCGAGTCCCTTAATTGATCAATGTGTAGACTGCGGATTTTTATACATTTATGAAGAAATTGGCTGGGTGAAATATGAAACAGTAAACGATTAGAAAAATTTAAGAATTATGTATGTCTTTTAATTTAAACTGTGAATTTTTATGCAAGTACAAAGAAATTGGTTGGGTAAACGATTAGAAAAATTTAAGAATATTATTTTTGATTCAATAAAGTCATTAATACTAAACCTACCGACGATCAAAACTGACTGGTGTGTAATGTATTATAAAAATAACAAGATTGTTATATCTTCTGCGATTTTGAGTATAACATATACTGGAATAGAGTGTATTCGATCAATTCCCATGAAAATATACCCGGTCATTTAACCGGCGGTGGTAGGTTTACTGTTAATGTTTAGTTATTTCACTCCTCCTTCTCACAATCAATGCAGAACATTTTTATTTTGCATAAAGATCCGCAGTCTAACGATCAATAACGTTTTTGTATTTTTGTAAGAGACTTTATGTGAAAAGCTGAGACTTTTTAATTTCGTTTTCTCATGTTAGCATATAGTAGAAAGTGAGTACCTTTTCTTGGTCAGTGTGGAGTAAAAAATTATTAGAATCGAGTATTTCGTACAAGATAAAATTGATCCCATACAGTAAATTGGGATGAAATGAGATTTTTGTAGTCGGTGTCCTTCAGGGTTCATTAGACCTGTGAAGCATGCTGAGTAGCTATACAACAGTCGGATAATATTTGAAGAGATAATACGTAACATCTCTTTGAAGTTTTTTCTTGTGAGAAAGACTGTTTAATAGAACGAAATAATTGCCGCCCTAATTTCTGTTAGAACAAGCGACGCTATTTTGGAAGCATAATTGAAGTGATTAAAAGACAGCAGATCTTTATGCAAAATAAATTCTTGTTTTATAATATAGTTTTTTTGAATTCTTCTAATATTCGAACCTACTCATTTTCGTCATAAATGCATCAAATCCGCTGTCTAGTAATTAACAATGCAATTTCGAAGTTCATTCAAGAATTCTTGTGAAAAGGCTCGTAGACTTTCATAATCTTGATACAGTCGCTGGGTCGTCTCCGACCCGAACACGCCATGAACGAAAATCGCAGAAAACTGATTTTCCGTCGAAATGAATATTTCAGTAGAAAGTTTGTGTGTATTCGCGTACTTTGCACTTCAAGACGTGCCCGAACCGCTTACGAAATCTTCGAGAAACTATTTGCAACATGAATATTGCAATTCGAAAGCTTGGCTCTGTAAAAAGTCGGCGGTGGTTGCAAGCGAAAGTTTGTTGTCGTCAATTTCTATCACTAATTTCACAAACTATAAATCTCTGAGAACGTACACACTGAAAAACTCAAAATCTCATTAAAGAACAGCACAAATAAAAGAATTGATGTTTGGAGCAACGTTGGACGTTATTGTTCCCATCGAATCATGCTCTCTTGTAAAATTTGCACTTTATATCATCCAACGTTGTTCCAGCCACCAATTCAAACAAGAAATCACTCAACGAAATCAATTTGCAAATAGCTTTCTGCAGGAAAACTTCGAACTCTGATTCCGCAACAGACTCGTAGTTTCCTTAAGTCGCTGCAGCACCTTATCAGAGATAAACCAACGAAACTTATTATCTCGGCGAATCGTCGAGCATTCAGTCGCAATTACCTTGTAGATAGCCGAATGAGAAAGCGAATCAATAGCATGGTGCTATACGAACCACCCCCACTATGTTTCTCCGACTCTGATGCAGATTCTGTGCAATCGTATATCTCGGATTCTTTCGCTTTCCGTCACATGGTCTTTCTGTGTACACCGCGAGTTAAATATATCTTGTTAAACGGCTAATTAGGCCTTAATAAGATCGGTTCACCCAGAGCGGCTGGGCAAGAACGAGGCCAATGGTACGAGGCGTCTCTCTCCGGAGCTTTTGTTGCACCAAAGACGCAACGCTGGAAGCTATGCTGCACCACCAGGTGCAGTATAGCCGTTGTGCTCGCGTAATCCGTTCGCAATGCGTTCGCTCCACGGCTATGCTTAATTAACAATCGATTCCCGATCTGGACGTCGCGCGTGAACAATCGCGAGCCCCGACTTTGCTTACGAGGCGCATGATCGGATTCGAAATTGCCGATGACACACGCGCACCGTGTCCCCTTCTTGATTTATAGACTGTCAATCGGCCGGCGTGCACTATCGCTGCTGGTTTCGCGGAATCAGATTTTTCACGCAAACTCGCTCGACTATTATCTTCGGATCGCTCTTTGGCCCCGGGATAACGCGCAGTTATGTCGTTCAATCGGCCAGAAGAAAATCGCCGGGTAGAAAAGAGCCCGGCCGCATCATCTCCACGCTGCGACTACGCCAAATACGGCCGGGAAACGACGGAATCGAGGGATCACGCGCGCAGATCCCTCGGTGAATTCCTCGCTCCGGCTGAAAAAGCCCCCGACAACCTGCGGAAGACGCAAGAACGCGTTCCCTCGCGTCCTCTCCTCCCTTTTCTCTCTTTAGTATGCGGGGGAAAGACATAGAGGAGCGGTAGCCAGCCGACCGTGAAGTCCAGACGCGAATCGAACGATACGATTTTGCGGTGCTGCTCGCCGAACGATCCTCCAGATCGACTAGGAGACCGCCGGACTGTGCAAATTGATTCTCGGATGACACTAGGCAGCAGTTGGATTGCGTTTTTTTTTCCAGAAAGACCCTTCGGTTCCGCAGATAATCGTGATTGAAGCTTTGGTGGTCCTAGAGTCGAGTCCTACCTTTCTAATGCTAGTCATTGCACTGGCGCCATTTCCTCAGTTTAGTGTAACAATTTTACGCGTGAAATTTGTGTCGTAAATACATTAAATCCGCAGTCTAATAGGAAAATCATATAAAAGTATTTTTAAATTCGTCTAATGTTAATTAATTAATTAATTATTTATTTGTTGATGCCGTAAACCTAGTTTGGTTTATACAGCATACATTATTATGACATTATACAAAAAATAGAGAGGTATATAACGTAGTATGTACAAAGTGGAATAATGTAGTATAACGTAAGGCGCTAAATCCTAATCTTACATTTTTTGACAAAGTTAAAAATGAACATTAGTGCTGTAATATCTCGTACGCTTAGAAAAAAATTAATAGTGTATGCAGGATAATGTTCACGATTGAGGAGCAGTTCAAACAGGTGTTCTCGTTCTGAATCATATTCTGGACATTGCCAGACGATACGATTGAGATCCTGAGCCTCCGCTCCGCACTCGCAAGAACCATCCGAAATGAAGCGTACTCTCGCCAGGGAGGCATTCGTCTAATGTTTTTATTTTTGTCGTAAACGCATAAAATCCGCTGTCCACTAGTGAGCAACATAGCCGCGAATCTGGGGGTTTTTTCTCCACTTAAACCGTGGGATCGAGGAATCATCGATCGCTGATTGAACTGTCGTTGAAGGGAGCCTGATTGAGGGCCCGGTCCCGCCACTTGAGCTGCTTTAAGAATGCGGTTTTAATTAACGATTGTTCGTTCGGCTAGTTGCTACGATTACTATAGATAATACTTTCACTCGAGCCGTTTGAAACGTTTGGGAATGTCGCTCGCTTCATGCTGCGAGAAGTTTATAGACGTTTTTAGAGGCGGTCCCCTCGGTCTCCGAACTCGCTCGACTCGTTTCTACCGGAGCCTTTTTTTCGACGAATAATTATTCCACCGAGCGGTGGACACGTTGCGAGGGAAATTAGTATGGGATCGTTATGGCGTTCCCACGAAATCGTAACGAGTCGCATGGATGCAAGGGAACGAGCCCGGGTCAACACCACTTGAACCGATGTCGATGACGACGATCGCGACCGATGACGCATCACCTCGCGAATCATCTTGCGCGATGATGGTTCCAAGTGATTTGACCATCGTAATGCCTGGCTTCTTGCTCGGTGTCCGTGTCACGTCCCAATTTTCTGATTCCCTACGTTCTGCAGCTGGTACACGTCTAGAACCGTCTATTGAACATTCGAAGCAATAATCTTCCATTAAAAGCAAGTTCGTGTTGTACAAATAAATCTTCTATGTATGACTGGATTATTAAGAATGACTTGCATCGATGAAGAAGCAATGAAAATGTCAGAATTTAGACTGGATAATTTATTGTGCACATTTTTTGTGTTCGTATCATAATACATAATCTCTTTCGTTTCGAAAATTGCTCCTTACTCCGATTAAACTTTTACAAACAGCATTTCAAATGTATTAATTAGGCACAGAAATTGTGGTACATGCAGCATATCTGACTTATTTATTGTCAATCACTGACTATAACTACACTGAGAAAAAAAATTGTTACTTCAATAACACGCGTGTTATTGTCATTTTTTTACTTCGATGAATATCAACGTATTCTTTTCAATAGTATGAAATTTAGAAGCAAATCGTGATGTATTTGAATTGTCTATCATGAAATTATTGAAAATAGTATTTGATTCAATACCGTATATTATTATTCGTAATATTTCTTTTTTTCCCTTCAATCAGATATATTGTTAAACAAATTTGAGAAATGTATTGATTTATACTGGAATTGATTTGAGGCCATATCTTATTTTTTTTGAAAACATTGATGGTCAAGCTATTGGCTTATATGATTGGAAGTGAGTTTTGCTATTGGAATTCAATAGTATTAAATATTAAAATATGTTCATATGATATTGGCACTATTCAATAGTACATCTTATTGAATCAACATATATTTCTTTTGTTTCGACAGGATTTTTTTCTCGGTGTGTATAGCTTAACAACTTACTATTAGAAATTGTGGAAGAAAAATGGCGAGAAGTCTTGGATTCCATTTGGAATTGATTCTGTCGTGGAACAATTCTTGGAAAATGACGCTCTCGCGTACCGTGAATGAACTTTAGCAGCATTGGATGTTCGACAATTGAGCTATCTCTGCTGGTGCAGCGGCAGCAGCAGAAGCAATCAGGGTCGAGCGACAACGCATTCACCTCGTGCATCGACCACGCTTTACTTGGTACATTGTCTCGCGTTCTAACGATATACTTATTTGACTATATTACATCTTGCCGGAACGACTGCACTTCCGTTGTGCACCGCTGCCTTCATCGTTTCGCAATGGGTATCGTTCGAACTTTGCGACATCGCGTTACACTCTGACGCACCTTAGCCGCGAGCGTATGCATCGAAATAATATCGATACCGGTAAACAAAACGCTCCGGTCGTTGGCGTACTAACCGCAGCACTGACATCAGTTGTAGACAAACCTATCAAATTATGCTTCTCCAATTGATCTGAATTCTATAAAGTGAGGAATAATTTTGAAGTATTCACCAGCCACAGAAGACGGCCTTGTGGGGTTGATCAATCCAAGAATGATGCAACGCAAACCGTACTTCTGTCTACTATTCTCTTGGTTTTTCTTGATGGAGAGGCTGCTTTGAATACTCGGTAAAAAACGGAGGTGAAGCATGCAAAAAGGTTCAGACAATGAGATCATCGGAAGACGCGCAGTCAGGGAGTAATGAAAGTAACGTGTTAATTAGCGAGGGAAGTGTAAAGTGGTTGTTCGGAATCGGTGGGAACAACTGGTGTATCGGTCTACGAAGGTACCGGGGATCCACGTGTCTGGCAAACCGAGAAGGAAACCGATGTAACGTGGTTCAATTACAGGGAACGCATTCACAGCTGGCCGTAGACACGAGCCCCGAGGGTACCGGGCTTAGCCGTAATTGTTTAATGGGCTAATGAAATGATACACCCGCCGAATCTAAGCGCACACAAAAAGCCAATTGTGCGCCGCCGACATTCCACGATTATCCTGACTCTGGCCGGTGATCCATCAACGACGGATCAACGAGATCATCGAGCACAGTTGCGGTTGGATTATTCCTGATTGCACGCGGGGAAACTCATTTCCAAGGACAGATCATCTATACCACGAGTTACATTAAACTTTGTCGTTTTCGCCGGAATAAATCAAGTCGTTTTCCGAACCGGACACGCAACGACGATGACGACATAGAACTTTATGCACATATAGATTCCGAAAGTTCTATGTTGTTTGTGCCACCTGCCCAGCACATCGTTGAACGAGGATCCAGCGATCCTGAAGAAATTCTCGGTGAAATGCAGTCCCTTTACCTCGTGGGCAAAAGATGCATCCTGCTGCGAGGGTTTAACGGTGACTGCCTACCTCTCCACCATTCATGATGCAGTTCATTCTACCAGGCTATCTCGGAACGACCTGACTGTTGCAAACGCGTGCAAGTTACGACCGCATTCACTGTAAAGTTCGGCGAACGTGATTTGTGGTTCACGCGAAATTCCTTCCACTATCCTGGATAAACTCTAAAATCAATCGTTGTGAATAGAATTTACGAAGAATAAACGTCTTCGAAGATGCGAAGCTTCGCCAGAACGAGTTCCACATCACAATTGCAAAGCATCTAGGATTCCAAGAAGTAGGAAGCGAACTGTTAAATAGAAATGAATAAACGTGTCTTAAGTAGAACACGCCGGAGTTCTTACGTGCAATTAAACTTAATCAGCGTGGCGCACTTAATTTGGTTCGCATTTGAGTCATTCATCCAGTTCTATCCGGTTGCAAATCGTTTCCATGTGTACCTTATTTCGCTCTCCACCTTCCAATTCTTCGCGTGGTTTTATTAAAAGTTCACGCCATCCGGTTTTTGCATAATGCGAGAAAAAGCCGGGTTTCCTGCTCGCCGGAGAAGTTATACGTAGTCGTTCCGTTGGAATTCGTCCGCGATTAAACGGTAAACTGAGAAATAAATCAATATCTATTATAATTAGGCACCGTTATCGGTGTATCATTATACGAGGGCGTCGTCGCGAATGTGTAACACGTCGTGAATGAACTTTCTTTCCGGAGAAAGAAAGGAATGCTGAAGAAATTCTAAATTGAGGTTGGCAGCGTTAGGTATCCTTCAACTATTCCTGCAAGAAAGCTGAATGACGCAGAGCTGAAAAACTTTCTGCACTGTATTCGGACAATACTCTGTATCATATACAAATTTTTGCTGTTTGCATAAATTGCGTCGATTGATTACTCGATTTCCTGCAACACAACACAACTTGTTCAAATTTTCCGTAATATTTTGATGTAATTGGGGAAGATACGCTCAACTGGAACACCCTGTACACTGAGAAAAAAATCCTGTCGAAACAAAAAAAATATATGTTGATTCAATAAGATGTACTATTCAACAGTGCCAATATCATATGAACTTATTTTAATATTTAATACTATTGAATTTCAATAGCAAAACTCGTTTCCGCCAATCATATAAGCCAATAGCTTGACCATCAATGTTTTCAAAAAAATAAGATATGGCCTCAAACAAAATTCCAGTATAAATCAATACATTTCTCAAAATTTTTTAACAACATATCTGATTGAAGGAAAAAAAGAAATATTACGAATAATGATATACGGTATTGAATCAAATACTATTTTCAATCATTTCATGATAGACAATTCAAATACATCACGATTTGCTTCTAAATTTCATACTATTGAAAACAATACATTGATATTCATCGAAGTAAAAAAATTACAATAACACGCGTGTTATTGAAGTAACTACTTTTTTTTCTCAGTTGACGAATCTTAATCACCCTAAGTCTTATATAACTGGTTGACTCGGCCTGAACGGGGAATGTCTTTTTTGCCCGGCTCGCTTTTACTTACGTCGTTGGCAGATATTCAATCTTGCGTGAAAGATCCTGCGGTTTTCGGCAGGATCGATCGGTCGTTATCGTCCCCGGTTCGATTTTCTGCGCGACGTGAGAAAACGGTGGACGCGGGCCTGAAGAACCTCCCGAGAAAGCTCTTCGACGCGCAAGTTCAAAGACCCTGTGCTCGCATTCATCGGATCCGGAGCGTTTTGAATCGCGAAGGATCTAACCTTTTCACGATCGAGGATTGAAGTTCAACGGCATCGGTCTCGGCCGAGCCGTATAATCCTAACGGACACATTCACCGTCATGTTCGCCGTGAAATTCGGATCATGCGAGTCTCAAGGAGCATGGTCACACCTCAAGGGTCACTGACAGGAAACGATCTTCGTTTCAATGGCCGACGAGCGTCTTCAATGTCGCCGAAGACAGCAATCTTAAACGCCCGAAAGGAAAAGAGTTGCAGTCGTTTCTTTCGCCGTTGAACCGCGAGAAGAAACTGCGATGGAACGCTGCCCAGTTCGCGGAAGATCTATAAAGATCTATGAACCAATGGACGAAGCGACGCCTTTGTTCTCCGTGTTGGAAATGACCCAAGCTCGCGGACGCGATCTACCCGAGGAATTTTTCCCCAGTGGAAATCGGACTGTTCCTTTGTTGTTTCGATGTTTAATCGGAGCGTAATTTCTGAAACGTAAACAGCAACTTTCTACTGCACACCGAGCGAGCAATGCGATGCTCACTGGACTAGAAACGCGCGAAGAAAGTACAGTCGCGCTCGTTGATCTTCTCGAATTGTTTTTGTTGCCTGAATCAGCAGTGTAATATTTTGAAAATGTGCTCCCGAAATCTTGCGAAGACACGGATGTTTTGGGCTTTCTAAGCTGACGAAATACAATCTCGTTAAATATTCGTCAAAGAAATGCGTTGGGAAAATTCCGGAAAATCGCAGCAGATTGGAAATAGCATCTTCCGAGCTAACGCGATCAGTACTTTATTTAGCATTGGAAACGAAGCGAGAACGTTCGAGAGTTTGGATCGCTCGAGACGTCGGGAGAGGGGCAGGTTGTTTGCCAGATTCGAAACAGACGCGGAAACAACAAGGATTCCTTTGACGACTCCGAGTCTGGAGAACGAGCTCCTTGAGACCGGCTGGCTCGACCAATAATACGTATATAGGGACTTAACACCAGCAACACTCGGTGCGCCTCGGGTGCGAAGTGAGCATAAGTGCGAGACGGTGGAGTTTAATTGAGGTTGATGAGGGGGGCGCTCGTATTGGCCCGGAATTCAATGCCGCGATGATGTTTCTTGCTTGTAGCAAGACGTTGTCTTGGACAGAATGCGTCAGAAAAATCGATAAACTCTTCTAATCCACCGCTGGTCATTCTGAACCTGGAAACGCTCGCTTCCAGGTGGAATTTTCAAATCTATTTCCTCTACAGTCTCTCGTGAAACGACCATGACGAATCGTGGCTAATTACAAGCGAACTTAAACTCACAAATTTCTAACTTCATTTTAGCATTACTATTCTTTGGTTATTAGGAGCAAGCTTGTTTACAGCGACATTGGAAAAACATGTTCACCGAAGTATTTTCTAGCATTCAATATGTTTATTCCTCCACTCGTACAAAAAGCATACACGGCAATCACGTTGACAGATATTGAAATAAACATTATTTAGAAGTGACATTACATATCCAAATAAAATTGATGATACGGCCTTAACGATCAGCGTCGTATCTCAAAGTGGTACGCATGATAAACCTGCAGACTATTAATAGCACATCTTGATCAAAACGGTCACAACATTTGCATTCTAGAATCGGACATTTTAGATGCAGCAACCTAAGAGATACTTCCCAGAAGTTGTTTCGAGATGGAGTGCGAAAGAATCTGACTGTATTTGTGCCAGTTCAGGAGACAAGAGCAGTTTGATTCGCTTGATAATTTGACGAAAAGAATGTTTAGTTGCGCACTGAAACGTGTATTAAATTGCTGGCTGCCTCGGCTCGTTAATCAATAATTTTTGAAAGACAGCCGTCCGCTGGCGAAGCGAGGGAACGCCTAATTCGGCAATTAAGTGGTCCACGTTTAATAAACGTCGATCCAGATCCCGCTGCAGAGAATCCAGCGGTGAAAAGCGCTCGTAGAAGCGACGTGACATCGAACTCCGTCCGTGTTTCCTAATGTGCCTTTCAAGACATTCCGCGCGGTCATTCTTTAAATGCCTGGCTTATGAGTGTGTATAGGTGCTTCTTATCAAGCCTGTTTTGTACGAGGCTCGTACGATAGTGACTCTTTGAATGGAGGCGTTCCAGCTGCTTCGACGATCGAGTCGCCAGCATCCTGTCCCAAGGCACGCTCGTGTTTATACACGCACAAACGGGAGCAACAAAGATCACCGGGGCCAAGGAAGCGTCTTTCACGGATGCGAGCGAAACGGAATCGTGGCGATGGCCTCGAAACGGGCTGCCATGCCGTCCGCAGGAAAAATAAGTAATCATTAACTATTCACGCCCCAATAAATTCGCTTATCGAGCCTGTCTATAACGAGTGTGCTCGATCGGTCGCGTATCTTCGACCTGTAAGCCACTCGAAATTACTTCTTGAGCCTACTGGGCACAAAATACCGAGAGCCTGTAATCTCTGTCACCTAATGAACGCTGTTTCTTCTAACTACTCCTGGGTCGTTAAGATTCGCACTCGAGAATCCGCTTTCGAAAGAATCGAATCGCTTATCCATCTTGCGGCGTTATCACGCTTGCTTACAGTCTGCAAGTCAGGGTCCAACGAGTGCCTGAAGCTCATAAATCGTCGGGGTCGCAGGGACTGCGGGACGTTCAATTATGTTCCCCGTGGCGTCTAAGGTCTTATTAGAACTTTATTACACATCGGTAACGTGATTTTTACCCGCGTTTACGGGCAGCGAATATCGCGCCGGTCCAGTTACGAGGCGCTATAAGCCGGAGTTATCGCGCAACAACCTGTTTAGTAGGTTCGTAAGGCTCTTGTCGTAAAGTCGCGGGCATGACTCGCCAGCAGAAATTGATGATTTTTATTCCTCGAGGGACGTGATGTCGTCCCCGATTGTTTTCATCGGAGAATCAACCCGTGAACACCCCACCGCATGCTACCAGGTTGCGTGTCGCGGTTAAAGAGCAAGAACAGCCTAGCCCTCTGAGCCAGGAGCAACGCCGTACTTTTCGCGTCTATCCTCTGCTACCTTCGACATTCCTTCCCGTCCTGCACATCCCGTCCCCTGTTCCATTCAGGCATAATAACCGTGCAGTTTCCCAGCGCGTCTTCAATAGGCGAAGATTGCACGCTACGAGACCTCGGGCCGGTCCTCCGCGTCCTCTCCCTCTTCCCTGGGCTTCGCTATGCCTCCTCCTACTCCTCGTGCTTCTTCTTTCTTTACTCTTTTCGACCACCTCCCTCTTCCGAGAGTCTCCGACTTCTAAACTCTGACTTCTTCTGTGTTTCTGGTTCGTCTTCGTCCCAGAGAGCTCGTGCAGTGTTGAAGTAGCCAACTGTTGCATTCTTATTACTAGAAATGAAAGTTGTCTGTATTAATTTACAGATGCAGGAGCTACGTACACTTTCATTTCATTTCTTAATGGTTTTCATGGGTCGAAAGTAAGTGTGGATTTATAGTGGAGCTGCGAGCATCGATGATAACGGCGCGGTGAAAAGAAACCAACATTCGTGACAACATTTCGACACATACTAATGAAGAAGTACATATGTATTTTCTTTGTTTTTCTTTTTTCTTCACCGCACAGCTCACCTCGCTGCTCCACTATAAATCCACCCTAATGCATTGGAATTTTTTAAATGGCTCGAATGTTTTTACCGATCTTCATTTGATCATCCACACATTTTTGTCATAAATACATCAAATCCGCAGTCTACTTATTCCTTATTGTTGTGTATCGATGCTTGCTCAATATACATTTGGCTACACTGCAGGTATGTCGTCTTACATGAAATACAAAGCGAGGAACATTGATGACGTAATACATAGATTCATTGTTAAGGATTCTTTAAATTTTCGTCATTCAGTGGCATCCAGCCCAATTAATTGTAACGTAAATAGTTGGACAGCGATCATTTTCATTAATTCCGCGGTCGACGCACGCGGATAAGCGCGAAACAAAAATCCAACGGAGCTAAATTACAGTAAAGTCGCGAAGGGTAATGCGTGCGCGAGGTTCCCTCGTTCTCCTACCTTTTTCTCACGTGTGGTTCTAGTCGGTCGTCACGCGAGTAAAGGCGACATCCGATTCCCAGTGGAAAAAGGCATGCACCAGTCGTTACGATAGCAAGAAACGTTTCTTTATTTTCCGTTTCTTTTCTTTGCCTATGTGTCGCTGCGCACGGTGTGTATCCGACAAATCGGCGGGAGCCGAGCAGCACGCCGCCGCCGCGGGAAAAGTTCGCTGACAAGATCTCTCTTCTCCGTTTTCCCTGGCGGCTTTCGATTATTTGCAATTCAAAGCCGGGTGTCATACATCGTGGCCCCTTGCGTGCTAATGAAAATCAGTTGTCTCTTAGCTGGAAAAATGGCCTTTCACTTGCTAAGTGGAATTTTAGCGGCGATGGGAATCTCTATCGAGTATCTGATGCAAGCGTAATAGATTCTCTTCCCGGTTACGTTCGTGTTGCGCATCTTGCCGTGTTTTTGCTGAAATTAACGTCCCCCAGAAAACGTTATCATTGTGCGCGTCTTTATTTAAAATTATGGTGGTAATTCTCTGCGGTAATGTTTTCTTTCGTATTTTATAAAAGAAGATGACGTCGTTTGAATTTAATCGCTGTCGCTATTGCCAGGTAATATATCTATCGTAGGGTAACTGCACCAGTGAATAAACGGGCGCCAGTAAATGAACGTTTTTGTATATTTCAACAAATTTTAAGCCGCACGGCATACTAGCGAAAATGACTCTTGGGCCAATGGAATATATGACTCTTTTTCGTAGCTGTATTCCTATTGGTACAATAGAAAGAATATAGTAAGAATATATTGGTACTAGAATATAGTGTTCATTGACTGGTATTTTTTATATTTTTTATTTAACGTTTAATAAAGAAAGATAATAATAATTTCATTTTATTTGTGTTCATTTAGTTTTGACTAATGAAGTATAGGGAGCCATTTGGCATATATGAGGTTCCTTTAATTCACATATTTTGTAAAAAATAAAATATCTTCCTGAACAATTTCTTAAATGTTCATTCACTGGTGCAGTTACCCTATACAATTTATCTTCTTTTATAAAATATGAAAGGAAACATTATCGCAGAAAGTTGCCACTGTAATTTTAAATTTTGCTCGTAACATTGGCCTCGCTGAACAGCTCCAAAAGCTCGTAAATCTCATTTCGAAAGTTCGCTTAAGGATGAACCGGACGAAAGCACACGATCGAGCAACATCCAGCGGTGCTCCGATTTCCAGGTGGCAAAAACCGCGTGTCGTTTCAAGTTCATCGTTCGCGGAAGCTCGTTATCCGATAGTTATGATAACTGTATCGCGGGGAATCGGTATGTAATACGCGGATTCCGCGTAAGATCGTCGGACGGAGCAGCGGTCGGAATGTGTTGCTCGCCGGTCAACAAAAGAGTGGTATTGCTCGTCCATGTAAGGCGATGTTTTCCTGTCGGTGGGACGGGAGCCCGTGTAAAATCGCGGCTGTACGCGCTCGGTTGTACCGAGAGGATGAAGAACGAGCCACATCCGTCCGTCTCTCCGGGGTTCGACGGGGCCGAGAGAGGCCGCGCTCGCAAGGTGGTTCCTTGCTATACCAAATGGGGCAACCGGTCGCCAAGAAAACAGCCCAGATATGTCTCTGGGGACTTAGCGCTCTCGTCCAAACCGGGACTCGGTATCGCGAACTCCGCGGTCTGCTCTCTCAACCAGCCAGGCAGCAAGGCAGCCGGGGTGAATGTCCAACCGTCGTCGTCGCCGTCGGCCAGACTGGCTGAACAAGTGAACTCGCCAGCTCCCATTCCTCCGCGTCTTCGCCGGGTCCGTCTAACCTTCGGGCTGCGCCACGATTGATACTAATCGATCGCGGTCACGCATCGGGAATACTCGTCGATCGGAGGAAATTGCGGGAACGTTGCGTCGGACCACCCCGTATCACAAACTACATTTGCAGATATATTTATAGTCTGCATATCACATTCGTCTCTCTTCAAATAATTGATCAACGCTAAGGCAAGCAGTTTTAGCAATTCTCCCCCACAAATAGAATTTCGTGAACGGAATCGTTCGGTTTACAAAACGCACCGCAAAAGAAAGGAAAACCGCTTCGATTTCCGTTTCCTCGGGCTCTCGCATACGCGCGTACGAATTTCTATAAGGTTCTACAGTTGACTGATTAACATTGCAGCGAGTTCTCTCAATGCGACTTAATTCACCGAACATACTCCGTCGGAAGCACGCAAGGAGAGGTCCGTCACATGGCGTATGTGTAGTATAGAGCGTGTATGTACTTGTGGTCGGAATCGCGCAGACCTCACTTCCTTTCTCGGTCCCGGTGCACCGGCCAGTCTCTTTTGCACCTCCGGGACATGGGCAGAGAGCTCGCATGATACGGCATGTGCACGAAGAAAATGGCGCATCCACGAAGAATGGGTATAAAGAAAATCTGGCCGGGACCATTGTTGCCAGGATTCCAGAGGATCTCGGATGGTGTGGTGGCGACGGGGCCGACGGCAGGCGAGACAGGGGGTCCAGGAGGGATGAAAAGACACCGAGGGTTAGGTTACTTGAGGGGGCCAGCACGCTCAGGTACCGCATTATTGCGTCGTAGTGCGTAGTCGTGTGCGTACGAGACCGACAGAGCCTCCACGCTACGCAATCGCGAGACACGAGGCACAGAGGAGCACAGAGAACGAGAGGCGGACCTGCGAGCCTTGCGAGCTTGTGAGCCTGTTTGTAGGTGGCACTGAACTTGAGACGGGAACTCGCCTCCATGGGACACAAAAAAAGGAACATGCCAAGACGTCGGCATAGTTAGTTTGCATGCACCTTGCGGCTCGCTCGTGTTTAGAACCTTAAGGATTCCTGCGACCACGAGATAACGCCGCGAGCATGACCGGGACCTCCTCCTCCGTTTCACAATTCTGCCAACTGGCCCACTAATTAAAATTGTCGGAACTGCCACGGCTGGATTAAGAAAAGCATATCTAAGAAATCGAATACAGATCGAACACTAATTTAGAAGTAATACACACACCATAGACTTTTATAGATCAATTCTTTACACATCCACCGTGTGAATAGAGTCTTCACTGTGCTTTATTGAATACCATGAAAAGGTTGAAATTTATCTAGCGATCTTTCTTAAAATTCGCATATTAACGAAAATTAATTGCATTATTGTTCCGCGTTTACGACGAGGATTCTTCTAATCGATGCAAGAGATTTTCCCCGTAGTCAAATATTTATGAAACGATTACTAAAGATGCCAATTTGCATGAAGATCCACACAGTCTAGTGATTATTTCCCTATCTTCCTTGTATCTCTCGGGTTGTAATGGAAGGTTCACACAATGTACTATAATAAAAATGAATTCTTAAATCTGGAACGGGTATTATCCTAAGTAATGCAGCGAGATCATCGTTTTCGATGGTTTTGTATCTTTTTTTAACAAGGTAGCGCTGTCGAGTTTATTATATTAAATCGGGGATTCATGAATTTCGTTCTTGTAGATATGCAATCTGTCATTCTTCACACAAACAAATCGAAGCGAGAAACATTTGCCTTGAACGACCCACAGAGCTCAATGCGCCATAGGATACGCAAGTTTTGAAGTGTAAGAAGATTGGATCGCTTTGGGAAAAATATTCGCACTCGTTCCGAACAAGGGAACCAAACATAAATATCTTATGACCTGCAAAAAGCTGCTTGCGAAATCCGCGGTGTTCGGACACCAGAAGCGGTAGAATTGCGGGTATAAAATGGAGTTGGGGGGAAGCGATCAGATTTGCCGATAGTTCTTGCAGATGCAATCTGTCATGCATTGTTCCCGGACGATCTCTCGTCTCGGGCAAAATATCCGCGAGGAGCGGAGAGATCTCGTCTGGTTGTGTCACAGTTTCGGCCACCCATGCAGCGTGCCGATGCGCAACGTGTGCGAGATACGCGTTCGCCGGCGTCGTGAAAGAACCACTATAGCCCGGCGAGGATATAACGTTACATTCTGGTAGCAGTCTTGCTATGGGAACTCCACGGTGAGATGGAAGTGCGAGAAGAAGCGGCTCGGCGCGCGGGCATCGCTCGCTTCTCGTTGAGCACAATCGTGGTTAAAGAACACGGTGTTGGTTCAACCTCGTGTACGCGCGAGGAATAAGATACTCCTCGGTTACGTCCTAGAGGATAACTTTACCGTGAACGCCTCGGCTACGCGCCACCGTGAATACAGGCTTTATTTTCTACGGGGTGGACCATTTAACCATGACCATCCAGAAGGAAACGCTGTTAACCACGAGTATGAGTACGTCATTTAATAATAAACGACTGCAGTATGTCCGTTCTAAATGTACTCGCGCGATTGCTTCCGGAGGTAGCAACGAATACGACGTTCCAGATGAAAGTTGTCTGAGAAGAGTCCTGTGAAGGTTACATATAAATTATTAAATGTAACGCTGTATTTTTTGTTCAATCTTCTAGCCTACATTGTGACGAATTCTTGATGTTTTCCGTTTGTTCGTAATGACATCAAGGTAACTGATAAATGAAGTAAATGATCACACGAGTACACTTAAAGCCTGCATACTGTACAAGAAAATGCAGTTGCGACAAAGACCAAGGCTCGAGTAGAATTGAAAAGAATCCACGTTAAGATGATCCATTCTCAGAAATGAGATGAACAGAACCGATCACTGGGTGGCTCGCAGAATCGCTGGCACAACAGTTTGCCAGCTGGATTCGGAAGACATCGCGGCGCCATCTTGTCGAGCAGTCAGCCAAGGTTGTTTGCCGTCTTTCAGGGTGACTTCTTTTTTTCCGTTGACCCCTGAGCGAAAACACAGCCGCACGCAAAGTTCGTTTTCGCCAAGACACGCCGCAGGAGAGGAGGCACGCTGTTCTCGCGAACCATGAAAAAAGAAGTCGGTTCGCCGGCCATGTGCGCGCACGGTTGGCGCACTTGGTAGCAGCGCCGTGTCGAAGCACATGTCGAGCTTCTTGCCGGCCATTTTTTCGCCGTTGTTACGAGCATCGGGGACGCCTCCGCCGCGTTTTTAACGCGCCAACCCCGGCAATACGGCTTGTGAACACGCGTGAAATTACCCCGAACTTGATTGCTTGGAACACGTCGCTGCCGCCGCCGCCGCCGCCTGAAAATGAAAATCGACCGTGTAACACCGTGACAAAGTCGGAACGTTACAGAGCTCTTACGGCGTCGCCGTCGCTGCTGTGGATCTTACTCTCCCATTTTACACTGTAATGTCGGGTTCACGTTAGTTGCTGGATCCAGCGATTTACATTCCGGTGGCTTGACTGGAAATCGATCGATGTCTACATTTCCTCCAGCAATTTACATTCCAGTCATTGGACTAGATTGTTTGCTGTAATGACGACACCGTATCGGAATGAAAACACCGGTTACGCTATTCCCGTTACGATAGCGCTGAACTGGAATGTAATGTGAACCCAGAAAGCCCCGAATTTCGACCGCAAAAATTCCCACAAAATCTGAATTTGTCGTAGCGGATGATGCGTCTTTTGCATTCTACGATTAACAAAATTCGGAACTGAAAATTTGAAACCTGGTTAAAAAGTTTAATGTCACCAATATGCGACCGACGTGGCACTTAAATATTGTTACTGAATTTTTATTAGAGGCGAGCTGGAGTTAGATGCGTAAATCAATCCAAGGTTTCCTCGCGGATCCCGTTATAGGAAAAGAAAGACACGCTGGCGTACCGCGTCTTCCCGCACTCCTTACACTCCGTTTTTCCTCCTCGGCTATTCTTTCCCCGTCCTTCTTGATCCATCTTCGACGATATATAATTTCGTGCTGTTTTTGCCGGGGAATCTGCTCTCCGCCATCAGGCATCGGCCACTCCGCAACGGAGGAAAAAGAGCCGCGCGAGGGCCGGCTTCAGCTTCGCTTAAAGAACCCACTGAATTATTTAACTTGTCGCTAACATTTATCTCGACTGGAAATACCAACGACCAGATATTATAGACTCGTTACGACCCTGGCTTGTTCATCTCGACAGCGCTGCGGTCGAAATGGTTGATTTAGGCGGACTCTGAAAGTCCTCGGCAGGAAAATCGCTTGGTAAATGGATAATTATTAGGAGTCGATCACATTAACATTTGCACGCTGGTGCATTTTCCAGTCTTCTTGAAAGTAGTTGCAAACACTGGCAGACATTTTTGCCATTTACATACGTTGGAAATTTATAGATAAAGTGTTACCAATTTTGTAATCAGATGTTTTTACTGTTTAATAATATTAGAAAATCTGACAATGATAACAGCCAAAAGAAAAACGCAATTGTCTATAAAAATTTTATCGATTCGGGGCAAGATAAATTCCCTTCAAGGTCCTCCAGCAGTTTCCTTGTTAAGTTAAAATAGTATAAAATGACCGGACCATTTTTCACCCTGACGTCGACCACAGTGGCATTGAAAGAGCATTTTTAACTTTGAGACAACGCACAAAGGATAGAGAACGAAGCCGTTAATTGCAAAGAAATACGACCCAGCGTGTCCTCTATTCACTCGTCGCGCGGTGACTGGTCACACACGTTCCAGTTTCCTCGTTTTTTCGAAAACTTCTGAATAGTAATTATTAGGGGTTAGGGTCGAGTTTTCTGGTGTCGGAGAGACAATGGGAACGGTGGGTGGAAGACGAGCAACGATCACCCCCTTCCAGATGCCTATTATAGTTACGAGCTATTCTTCCACCCTCGAAATTCTCGCTGCCCCTCCCCTCCCCCGATCTCGATGACACGGAGATTTCTGCTCTGAGCAAAAGATAGGGCCCACGGTCAATGCAATCTGCGTAGTATCGAGGCTGCTCTTTGTACGGCGAGGGAACAATGGGCCACTGGATGGCCCTGCACCGGCAACTTCGCCCCGTGGAAAAAACCGTACACGGACCACTTCAAGTCAGAGCGACCGGATAGTGAATGCCGGCAAGCCAAACGGTTTGTTGGTTCACGTGAAAGATCTTTTTCAGCCTGGACCAGGCCAGTAATCCACTCTTTTCGGAAGCCTGTGCGCTGCGGATGTAGATACGGCTGCGCTCGCCAGCGCTTCGTCATTGGCCGCGGAGAAATGGCGGGAATATTTTCGGAAGGTCAAATCAGGTTTCCGATACACGTTCCCTGCGAACACAATTATGTCGCGACACGTGTCGGAGAGATGCCCACGATATTTGTGGTTCTCGATCTTTGAAAGTAGAAGCTCGGTCGCTGTGAACTATCTTATTTTAAATTACTTTTTTGTGAAACGTTTACCGAAGCGTTCGTGACACTTTTCTGATTAAAACGAGCTCAAACACGATGCCAATCAAAGCACATCTGCTTGTTTAAATCTACACTGAGAAAGAAAATTGTTACTTCAATAACACGCGTGTTATTGTAATTTTTTACTTCGATGAATATCAATCTATTCTTTTCAATAGTATGAAATTTAAAAACAAATCGTGATGTATTTGAATTGTCTATCATGAAATGATTGAAAATAGTATTTTATTCAATACCGTATATCATTATTCGTAATATTTCTTTTTTTCCTTCAATCAGATATGTTGTTAAAAAATTTGAGAAATGTATTGATTTATACTGGAATTGGTTCGAGGCTATATCTTATTTTTTTGAAAACATTGATGGTCAAGCTATTGGCTTATATGATTGGCGGAAGTGAGTTTTGCTATTGAAATTCAATAGTATTAAATATTAAAATAAGTCCATATGATATTGGCACTATTCAATAGTTCATCTTATTGAATCAACATATATTCTTTTTTGTTTCGACAGGATTTTTTTCTCAGTGTACGATTCCATAATGAAGATTGTTCATGTTTCTCGAGCAGCTCTAATTAAGTATTAGAGTTTGTTGTTGATCAGAGCGAAAACCAGTACACTAACCATAAATTAGGTACGTGTCGAGTGTGCTATATTCCTCCTAGCAAGGATGGCGTCATCGAACAACAGGAAAACGTTTAACGGTTCCCGTTCTTGCCCGCGATCGTGAATGTTTGCGACTAACTTTACGAGCAGACCGATGCCCTTGCATGTTTTTGCGATCCCTTATGGCTTATGGCTTCTCTGGCGCTTTCTTTCCACGACGATCTCAAGAGGCAGACGCTTCGTGGCGTGCGCATGTTTCTTTTCGAAAGAATCTCGCGCGCTTGTTTGCCGATGGAACCCGACAAGTTCCTCGAAGCAGGTTCGCGCCGAGCCTGGAGAAAGGGCAGATTGGAAAAGCAGCACGCAGGGAGTTAGCGTATTCATGTATTCCGTTGCCTATCACACACCTTGACTAATAGCATTCGTCACTTTGATGTATCTAGACATCGACGAACGGAGTACGTGACAAAGTGACGCGTCTCCAACCTTCTGATTAAGTTCTTCTAAACAGCAATGCAGCTTTCGTGTAGAACACTTCTGATTCTCAACAATTCCAATCAACTTGTGTGCTTCAATCGCGGAATCATCGTACTTCTCTCCGTTTTTTAAATTTTTCTTGGTTTCGAGATTGCTGGGATTTTTTAGAGACTCATAAACACTTAGATACCTAATTTTAACTCAGGCTTCAGTTGGCGATTAAATTCTGTGCGAGATCAAATTATTTTATTTTATTTTATTTTCAGAGTTAGCGCATGCTACTGACATTAGGTTTACGGAGCAATAAAAAAGTGGCTAGTTCACATTACTTAAATAGATACCCGAGGGAATAAATTTGTTAAATAATTCCTCATGCATCTTTAGAATCTCAATTGCCATCTTGTGGAGGTAACGTGAAATGGTAAATAAACAATTTAATAATTTCGGCGCCACAGGTTCGATCAAATGTTGGGATCAAACATTGTGGCGCTGAAATCATTAAATTGTTTATTTGCACTATTTACGATCGACATAAAGGAAAATTCATCGTAAAATGGTCAGATGTAAAGATGATCGATTCTTTCTGATTTTGTTTTACAGACAGTAGAAACAACTGTTTATCTGTACCGCCACTCCTTCGTTTTTCGAAGCCGAGTAGTGGAATTTCTCGCTCGTTCTGTCGCGATCCTGAATAATGCGCACGGTTCGCAGCGCTCGTTTGATACTAATAGAACCACGCGCCATAAACGTTCGGTTACTCGGAATGCTTCCTCTTACCTGGCTTACGTATAATGTTACCTATGTACGTGTTCGTCGGTTGTACAGCGATTTCGCGAGTAATTATTCGCGATGTGTGCGTGCGCACGGACGCCGATTGCGTTGTCCGCGTTAAGAGCATGGTATTAACGTGAATAGGAAAAACGAGATCCCATCAGGCCGCCTCGGGACGATATTCTAATACGATTGGCCAGGGCCTTCCTCGGGTTACGTGCAGTGTTACCTGTTCATCGTTCAGCTTCTAGGAGCTCAACGCTTCCACGCAGATCGCGTAGAAATTATGCAGAAGCGAGATAACATGTGAAAATGTTGCGCGTTCCTCCGATGAGTTCAGGCGATTCTGCTTGAAAAAAATTTTTCTTTGTAGCAAGAGAAGCAATTCCCTTATTCTTTTGTTATTAATCGACTGCGGATCTTTATGCATTTGCGTGGCTTATGAAAATTTCAAAAAACTGGTGGAATATAAAATTCGAGAGAATTTAGCAAGATTTTTATTTGTTTTGGATCTACAACATTTTATTTCATGTCGCTTTCTAGTTATTAATAATAGGGTTACGGAAATTTATTCTTTGGGCTTCATTTATTCACTTTCAATTTCAATTGCGAATGACAATCTTCGAGCAACTTTTTAACAATTGATGATTTGTTCGGACAAAGTGCACAGTGTTGGACGAAGCATTGTTCTCGCCACATCTCTTACTTACATCAATGAAAGCAATCAATGCAGGACTGGGCCACACAGATTTATTTTTCAATCCCGGACATATGTCTGCGAAGAAACGGCGTTAGTTTGCACCTCGCAACAAAATGAATGGTGCACGCGGGTTGTACCTTTGTGCCGGGGTTTGCGCCACCTGGGAAAAAGATTTAATCTCGGTCCTGCAACCTTTAGTGCTTGAAGCTCGTCGGCCAGGGAAGTGGGTTCGTTAGCGAGTATATCAGTTTAATTTCTCGATCTATCAAGGAACGGGGGTATCGTAACCTGCGATTACTGATAGGCCAGATTTATTCAGGAATAACAGTTTGTAAATTTGTTTCGCGGAAGCGAATAATATTTTATCGTTTGCTACCTGGGTGCAATCTGTCGTCCTTCAACCACAGTGGCTTCTGTGTGATTTCATTGACGTCTTTAGGAGCTTGATATTAAATCTGTAGAAATGAGCCATTTTTATAGGAAGATTGAAAATATTCCAACTCAATAATCTTGAGGACCAGTAGAGCCTAATATTAACCCTTAGCGGTCGAGTGGCGCCTCTGAGGCGCCATTAAAAGTTGCTGTACCATTATTGAAAATATTGTTTACATTATTAGATATGTAGGTATATAATCAATTACTGAACATTTAATTATTTCAGAAACTGTAATATCAATTTCATATCCACCAAATTTTAAATCTCATAAAAAATGGCAATATTTTAGGTCGGAGGAAATGTTTAGTTTTCGAGTTAAAACAGCTCCGACCGCAAAGGGTTAAGACAATAGAAATGAACAACTCGAAAATATCTGAACTCGAAAGAACTCTCTGTAAATTGTCTTTTAGTAGAAAAAGTTTGATTTTTTGCAATTTTTAGCCCAGCACGAAATTCGAAGAATTTCCGAGACTCGTTTCTGAGCAACGTCTCCACGAATGGCAGCCTCTCACAGGCTGTAAGTGGTAATCTATCGATGCACAATACAAACAAAGGACTTACGTACACAGTCAAAAAGGACCACGGCATGTTCGGGTCGTCCTCTTCAGAGAAAAACAGGGCGCAGAGTGAAAGGGCACACTAGTTCCGTAAATATTCGGACAGGTCTAGTAACCGGGTTAGGATAGGACAGTTTACACAACACTCTATCATCAGTGCCTTTCTGTCATCCCTCGCTTGATCCAGGGAATTCGTGCATTAGGGAACAAATTGCTCTTTCAACCCCGTGAGATTTTTCTAGGCAATCTTGATCATCGTGAAACCGCAGGTTTTCTCGAGCATGGTTTTGTATGAACTTCGAAACGTTACGTTAACGGGAAACGAGCCTGTTCATTCATAATTGCGATTCATTGATCGGTTCTTATTGAGATATCAACTTACTTGTTGTACGTGTCTCGACTTTGCACTGTTCAAAGCGTCGATAAACTGAGCATTGAAACGCAATACTGCGTTTGTTCTTATTGAACGTGTAACACTAAACGGTCGGGTAGCTGCGCGGTCGAAATCTTAAACTGTCGCTATTTTTATGCAAACTGTAAGTAAAACCGTGATTGCAGGAAGTTCTCTTTCGTTTATAACGCAAACAGGGAATTCTGACATTATTTTAATTCACTTTGGAACACTTATAGTTAAAAACTGAGCATGCACGAGCAATTACATGTTACAGCTGCGATACACAAAAGAATCAGACTCTCAGAAAATTTGGATTTCTTTATTTCTACACATTTTTCACGTATCTTCTAATAAAATTTGTAAACGAGTTTCCCGTTTCTTTCTACGCATTTATTAATTTGTTGAGACGGGGATCGACAGGCTAGTAACACGTATATTCCCACCGAGCAACTCATGCATCATAAACCACGAGAAAAAGAAAAACGCTGAATTAAGTCTCGGAAGATCTAGATAGCAGCTGTTTCACGCCCGCGTCCCGTTAATTACTGATATTCAAATCGATCTCGATTTTTCCGGGCGAATACATTTTTCATCGCATTTCTGCGTCGAACGCGCATTACGAAACCCGGAGGCAGAAAAGGTCGCGGCAACTCAAATTTCCCACGAGTCAGCACTCATTACCACCACGTGTACCCTTCCGTCTCGTGGCAACGACCAGTATCGCTACTTTCCCTACGACCACATAGAGATATACAAATCAGCGACAAATGGCTGCACGGCGAGCGCAATCGCGAACGACTGGTGGGTGTTGAACAGGTTGTTGTCGGCTCGACTCCGACCGTAACCCTTTCCCTGCTTGATAAAATGGAAGAGTATTGCTGAAAGAATACCTTACATCTACCTTTGTAACTAGACAGCGGGTTTGATGCATTTATGACAAAAATGAGTAGGTATAATTTGAAACATTGAAAACACTAGACGAATTCCAAAATACTTTTCTATTATTTTGAATATATTGAACATATTGAGAGAGAAAGATTTGTTGCAATTCAGGTGGAGAACTATGATACTTTGAAGGAAAACCGATTTTGTTGGACCTGTTGCTAGAATGCCACCTCAAAAATTAGCTCTTCAGGGTTCGACGCCTATCGTAATCCTTTTCCTGCTCAATAAAATGGAAGAGTCTATCAGAAAAATAAATAAATCACCGAACGTTTACTTATCTTCAACAAAATAGTAATTAAAGAATACAAGCTTCTAGCTTGATTTTATTGTTTTATTTTGATCAGATGTAGCTCTGTTATATGATAATATTTGAAGAGAAATTGTGGGATGATTATGGACAGCTCTAGAAGCAAATTGGAAAACAATTACCCGAATTAAATCTTAAGAATTAGAATATATAAGAATAATAACTAAAATTTAGAAAATATCGGATGTTTTGGCCAGCTTTGATTTACACGTTCTCTACATTTAAAAAAATTAGTAAGTATCATTTTTATTTCATAATACAGGTCCTCTAGTAGCAAAAATCGTCTGCATCCAAATTTGAACAAGTGTCCGGTGACTTATGGACGGGAATGTACGTAATCCTAGAACCTAGAATCTAACTGGCACGGGCTAAAATGTACATTAAAGAAAAATCGATTTTTTGGACCTGTTGCTAGAACGCCTCCTCAAAAATTAGCTCTCGGGGGCCCGTGCGTGCCGGGCATGGTTGAAGAAAAAGCACCAGGTGCCCCCTAAGGAAACGCGCATGAATATCTAATACACAGCCGAAACCCGGAAGCGAGGCCTCCTCGTACGAGAGCAGCACGTCCTGTTCTAAGGATTTCGCCCGTGGCTCCCTTCGTTTCACAGGCTCTCCTCGCCTCGTGGCGTCCCATGGACACCGGCAGCTGGCCAGCCTCGCTTCTTCTCGGTGTTTTAAGGAAACTTATGACGCGTCCCACAAGGAGTCTGAGAAAAACGCAAGCTGCCAGCTTGCGCCACGCCGGGGCCCGTCTTCGATTACTTCCTTGTCCTCTCGCCTGTTCAGAAAGGACCTCGAAGATTCGTCTTACAATTAACAAGATCCCTGCGTGGCTTCTGCTCGACGCTAATCGCGTCAGGCGATTCATGGCTTCCTAAACATGCTTCCGGTGATTTGGTCGTCGAGTGGTCAGGATTTGGCTTGTAGCTACGAGCTGGACAATTTTTACATTGGCTGCGATTCTTCATTCTCGACAATTCTTCTAAAGTCTCATTGTGGATGAGAAGTCTCCAGAGTAGTCACCTGTGCTTGCACCTAGTGTAAATACTGGGGTCACGAACTATAGGAACTCGGTATTCCTAAATCAGTCGCATACCATTCGCCGAACTTCCGTCGTAAGACAGAAGACAACCTAATACGTGTAACATCTTGTCTAATTGCTCATCCTTTGAGCCAACGCGTCATGTGATCTCAGTGCCGAAATATAGAATTACGAGCAGGGATGTCATTCCAACCCTTTATGTTCTGGAGATACTTCACCCTCGAGTGTCGAGATGGAATCGGAGACTTTTCAATTTTTTCACGGCAACGAAAATTTGACTGTATTTATTATAATTAGACTGCGGATCTGTATGAATTTATGATAATAATGGGTGCTTGGAATTTGAAACAGATGAGATTTATAAAATCGAACAGTGTCGATTACTTCCAGCATACTCAAATGATTAAGGAAAGAAGACATTCTTAAGTGGCTATCTTGCAGCAAGTGTAGACAATTTTTATTTTGCGTGAAGATCCGCTATCTACGAAAAATAGCAACAAAATTATACACTTCGACAATCCAAATCAGATAAGATCTTGGAAGTGCACGCTCGCAGGTGAAACAGGACCTGCCAGCCAGCTTGATGTTTAGAAACGCGAAACCTTCGTGTACAATCAAAGTCACTCGAGCCGATTGATAAGTAATCGAAAGGCCGCGCAGATGCGAAGCTACGTACTCTGAGAAAAATCTTGGAAGGAAAATGGTGGCAGATCTCTGCGAAAGAAGAGGAAAGCCGGTGGTCCATAAGGCAAGCGTCATCGAGGATCGATACTCCATGAGATAGTCGTGGCAGTCGCTGCACGATCTCCGCCTTCACACGATTCATTAATAATGGAGGTAGGCCGCGCGATCCCGAGGGTTTCCCTTTTCATTCGATTCTTCCTTTCTGGAAGCGTTTTACCTGGGACGACGCATCATCCCACGCTCGGTGATGAGCAGGTGATGTACCACCGCACCGGCCCGGCATCACAGAATCCCGAGAGACGATCCCGACTCACCTTAGGTTATGCTCGCTGTATTCTCCTCGGACTTTCCAGTTGGTCTAGGTCAAGATCCCCGATCCCAAGCTGCCGCTCGCATCTGCCGCGTCTGGAAACGTCGGTTTCACCGGCATCAACTTTGTAATTAACCACGGTCGTCGTACATACAGGGCGCTCCATCGATCTCGTCGCTCGACGCTAATTAAATCGCGTCGATCTGTAACAGGTACTCTGTCCCTCGCCGCGCAAAATTGATTTAAACGATCCCGAGCGGTCTCGGCTTCCTCTAATTGGCTAACTTGATTAGGCGCCGCGGGTCGAGTTCGCCGACGCCAAAACAAAAACCCGTGATTTAGTAGCCGCGATTAATTAGGCGGGAGCGCGTTATCACGGACCCGCTTCCGCCTGCTTATCCGTTACCAATCGATTTAAGAATTGTAAACGAACGACGGACACGGTGGTTCGCACCTTCGGTGACCACCCACGGCACCAGGAATCGTTCTCGACGCGACTGATAACCCGAGTCTCGATCGGAGGTGGGCGATACGGCATTCTAACGGAAGATAAGAACCGCGGCGAACACAACGAATAACCTGACTTTCTCTGCTCGGGCCTTTGTTCGCGCAGCATTAATCACACGATCTTTGATCGCGGATCGTGGCTGTGGGTAAGGTGAGTGTCCCCGTTCGCCACCACGTTCCTGCTCGCGACTCGCTCCTCTGTTCACCTCATCCGAAACCAATAGTGTTCTAAAACATTGTGGTCGTAGCATTTGCATCATTAAATTGCAAGACAAAGATCCAAATAAACATTTTATTCTTTCTTCAATGATTTTAAGAAGTTGATAATAATACTTCAATGTACTTCACCCTTAGCAGTCGAGCATTATTCACGATGTTGTTTACATTAGTAGCACTTCGCAATCGGAGCTATTCTAATTCGAAAACCGAATTTTTCTTCCGGCCTGAAATATTTCCATTTCATACGATTAGACCCCGGATGTTTATGTAAAATAAATAGTAGGAGCTAAATATAAATTTATATTCTGCATTAATAATGTTAATATGGTGAAAACAATATATTAATACTCTTAGTCTTTTATTATTTTCATTGTTTTAAACTGCACTCGCTCAACTTTGTCATGAATGTATAAAATCCGGAGTCTGTATATGATTTTCTTAATTTTATCGATATAAAACTGATATAATAGCTCGTGCAATACGGTCAGTATTTTATTAAAATATTAGGTACGTTTAATAGTTTATTGAATACTAATATTGTTTATTGAATAATAATGTAACAAATATTTTGAGTAACGGTATAATCGGTATAAATATGTTGGTATCTAATCAACTACATATTTAAGTATTGCATGAGGTATTATATCAATTGCACATTCATAAAATGACATAATCGTATACAATGGAATTATTCTACGTCGGACGAAATGTTTCGTTTTCAGGTTAAAAATAGCTCCGACTGCAAAGGGTTAGATACTTTGCAGTCACCCACTCATCATCGCAAACGCATAAAAAGTCCGCAGTCTATTTATTACTGATCGGATGAAAGGGAAGGAAGCCGATTTCTCCCGAAAGAGACAAACAACGGGCAAGATTCGCCGAGGACACAGTGAATGTCGCTCGTATTTCTCTTTTAACGACCGGCAACCTTGCTCGCGAACCTTCGGTCTCGGAGCAACAGGTGGACTGCAAATGAAAGCCCGCCTAGTCTCGTTTCGATCCGCTGTGTCGCGACGAAAGAATTCGCACGGAATGCAGCGAATATAGAAAGTATAGAACTTAGCCGCCGATGAAAGTGCGAAATATTGTTTTTAACAATTCGGTGAAAGCGCGGATCGATCAATCATTTATTTCTTGCTTTTATTCGGCTTGCGAAGAAAGCGTGTCGAAAGACTTTTCAGAATGTAATTCCAATATTCATTGCAATAGTTATATGTTTGTGGATATCTATTCGAATTCCCTCAATTTTCACTAAAAATATTTTTATATTATATTTTAAGATAGTAGAAAGCCTCCACCTTTCTAGAAGCAAGACCTTCAAAAATGTGTTAAAAAATTATCAAACAAAGTCGTAAATGTCTCTAAGCAATGTCAAGTACTGCGAGTGAAAGGGACACGCCTCCAACTGCCCCATTGGCTAAAGCGGTCACGTGTACTATGTAGCGTGTGACGTCAACACTAGGCGGAGCGATCGAGGGGCTTCTTGCGAGTTACGAGCGGTGGATACATCCTTGTCAAAAAATTGTATAAAAACTTGTTAGGAGGCCTAACGATTCCAAAACGTTGCGACCGGTGCAACAGTCGGACGCGTCCGTAATCCGGGAGCTAATTAGAAACAGATTACAAGCAACGCGTGGGTGAACCGCGGGGAGGAAAGGCTAACGACTTACAATAAAATGTAAATGTTCTCACGTTGGTAGCGTGCCCGGGCAATCGCTCACGATCAAAATCCAGCGAACAGAACCGGGCGAATCTAACGGGAATCCGCTGCGGCCCAGCCGACACGAATGCGTTTCTGAAATAACGTTCCATTTTCTATCAGGCGTCATCTTCAGCTCCATCTGCGATACAGCCAGCGCCGGCAACAATGGTCGGGACTGTGCACGCGAAGTCGATTTCACTCGTATCTCCTGACGGCAGGTTACAGCGACAAGAAACTCTCGGTACAATGAACACGTTTCTCCGGCGTTGCAACGAGGGACAATCGATCGTTATCCCCGAGCGTGTAGCGTGCAAGAAGCTTCTCCGCTTCGCGTATATCCTTTTTTTTCCACCTTTTTGCTCATCCCGATTCGAAGCGGCGCGGCTCGTTCTGGGCTTTGCGACGGAAACGATAATGCCGAGTCCTGATACCGTTCCCCGTTATTCGAGCGAGATGGTTATAGACGGGACTCGTGCCCCGGGAACCCGACGGAATTTTTGCCGCCCGAGACTTCGCGGAACCGCCTCGAGGTGGGCCCAATCGAGGAATTTCAGGGGTTTAGGCTAGAACCTTGAAAAATCGATTATTCTTTCTGTACGCCACGGTGTTTCGAACAGGAGAGAACTAGCTGTTTAAAGTTTAAATACAAGCAATTATTCTTTTGATGATTTTAATGAAATTTCATTAGTTTCTTGAATTCCGAGAAAGTTGATGTTTTGAGGGAATTACACCCAACTTTGATGAATTCATGACAAAAATGGGCGGAGGAGATGTAATTTAAAACAGTAAAAACATTAATTACTTTGAATTTACTAAAATTGTTGAAGATAGGAAGAAAGTTTCATATGGTTTCTGTGTCTTGTGATCGACGAAGAAAATTTTAGTTATGAGAAACTCAGGATTAGTACCAATCATATTAATTTCAATTAAATTTTATAGAAATCAAATCGCTATTTTTGCGTTGATTTTTTTAGGGAATTACAGCTAGCTTTGATGAATTTATGACAAAAATGGGTGGATGTAATTTGAAACAGTGAAAACATTTGTTATTTTCAATTTACTAAAATTGTTGAAGGTAGGAAGAAAGTTTTACACGGTTCCTGTGTCTTGTGATCGACGAAGAAAATTTTAGTTGTAAGAAACTCAGGATTAGTACCAATCAGATTAATTTCAATTAAATTTTATAGAAATCAAATCGCAATTTTTGCGTTACGGAAAGGTTTACTGTATTATTATTTCGATGACCATGCGCCGCAAGTTTGTGAACCCACGAAGACCGTCGGGACGAACCCGACCTTCGTCGATCCTTGTTCTTCCTCTCCCCTTCTCTGTCTTCATCCCCGAAATTATAAGGCAGACGAGGAGGCAGCCTTTCATTTACTTTAATGCCGTTTCTTGGAGCCGTTTATCGTTTTTATTTGCGACAGTAGCGGAACGATATGTGGGTAGGTCCTTATGAGGCTATATTGTCCTTCTGTCATCGACGTACCACTTGCTATTTTATCGTTCTCGTGGTTTTTTTCAATGTAAATGAAAAATCTGAAGAATATCATTCAGAACGCACTACAATCTTCCGTGCATTATAAAAAGACTAGGGGAAAAGTGAAAACATCGTTGTGTAAAAACATTAGAAGAAGTTAGAGATACTATTATAAAGAAAATTAATTTCTACTTCACTCCAGTTTGTTGCAATTCAGGTAGAAAATGTATATTTTGCATGAAGATCCACTGTCTAGTTATTAAAATAATTTTAAACAGTCTGGCACTAAATCAAAATTCTCCAAACTCAATCGAAATGAAGATTCTCAAGAACGTTCAGTTAAAAATGATGTTTTCCTTGAAGAAACGCTGCAACTTCGAAAAAAAGCGGTGCAGGTGGTTGGGTTCGTGGTGCTTTCAGGTTCGTTGCGAAGGCATTGGAAACCCGTGCAGTTTCCTTAGGAAGGCGCAGCCGCCGCCGGCATGCAGACGGTGAACGATAAATTCGCTGCGTTTATGGACGCGCACAATGCAGACGAAATGCCACGGTTAACCATGCGTAACACCAATCAGTTACGGGTCACGCGCCTTTCTAGGGAACGACAAAGTTGACATGTGTAAAGCACTGCGCCCTTCTTCGCGTTCGGTTTACTTTGTGCTCCGACTCAGGTCCGTGTGTTTCCTTTTTTTTATCGACCTCTTCTCCCTGAGCAAACAGATAACGCTGGAAACAATTTATTTCTTTATGGAATCACGGCCAGGCTCTCACGTTTTTTATTCCGCTCGGTTGTCGGTACTCACTTAAGGCTCCAGCTATCCCTGCGTTAACAGGTTCTAATGACGTTTAATTATGTGGGTACCACAAGTTCTGAGAATGCGCACGGTCGCCTCGCCGTTTCCGAAAAGTGGACTACGAACCGCGATTCACAATTTATTTGCGAAGTCCTCGAAAGTTGAATGAATTGGCTGTAATCTTTAATTAGTCGTGAATCGACTGCGGATTTTATCCGTGAATATTATTCCGTAAATGTTAACATTTACCAAATGAATTAATCCGTAAGTAAGATTGAAATTAAACTTGAAGAACTTGTATGTTCATCATGAACTTCTGGAGAATTCTTCCGATATCTAAAAAATAAAAATTTGCACGATACGAAAGTTACATAAAACTTGAGTTCTAATAGTTTGAATTACTCAAAACTGATATGGTCATATTTTTACATTCTATTTATGGTTCACAAGATCTTCCGTCCATCACAAATGTCTTTTCTCAACTATAATTTATGTCTTTCGTCGAACGACGGTGTATAGAAGCGAATGTGAAAGAAACGTATAAAATTGTTCCCACATCCAGAGGCGTGTTTTCAATCTATAATAGATGCAATGTCTATCGGTAGGAGAACGTGTGTTTTGCAAGAAAAACTTCACATAGAACAAAGTAGACAACCGTGGAATAAAAAATAGCTTCCGGATAAAGGCGTCAGAAAAATCCTTGAGAGCTGCCATGCAAACGGTGGTGCAGGTCTGCAAGAAATGCAGCCGAGCACCGGTGGAAAGCCGCCGTGGAAATTATTATCCCATTCCAAGGAAAGGCCAATTAGCGTACCTGGATAGTATACCGCTTCAACCAAGGCGGAAGAACATTTTCGCAGAAGGAAACTGCTCGTTGCTTTTCCTAAGCCGCTCCGCCGGCACTTCTAATCCTTTTCTGGGCAAAATTGCCGTTCGGAAACTGCACAAATGCATTTTACTAATCCTTATTTATTTTCGAGTCACATTCCTTCGATCTGGCGGCTTGGTTAAAATGATCGATCGAGGAAAATGGGATTCAGAGTGATTCCGTTCGAACGTGTTCGAAATGTTGTGTTCGTAACATGTAGTCTGCGAATTTTCTTGAAAATATAATGTAACAGCGTTTTTAAATTCTTTAAAGGCACTGCATTTCTTTCAAAAATTTGTTAATGTTCCTCTAAAAATATTACAAAACTTGTGCGAATGTCCATTCTTTGCTAATATATTTATTTATAGTTTTAAAATGAGAATTATTAAATACATATTGGCTACATAAGGGCCAATCTTTCGTGTATTTCTCTCATTTTCTTCAAGTTAAACGATCGTCCTGCAAACTATAAATGAAAATTCGGATCTCTTACGCATCCAACAGAAAGACAATCTTCGGAAATATTGCAAACAGAGACATTCTGGATGTATCGGCGATCCGCAGATCGAAAAACGTTTCTTCAGCGGGAATCTCACACGACATCGGTCTGCGTGCATGTAAGAATGCACGTATGCACGCATGCACGCGCTCACATTTCGTGTGGGAAGCGAGCCAGAGTGAGTCGAAGCAACAGGCTGCTGCTGTCCCGCGATGGGAAGTCGGCCGAGCGCGTGCAACACAACGAAAAAGAAAACTGTGGCCGTGTAAAAGGAACGCGAATCGCCGACAGAAAATTCTGAACACGCTCTTCGACCAGAGGACGAAATCGTCGAGCCCTGAAATCCGATTCCGCCAGTGTCGCCGTGGAAAAATGTTAATTACCATCGCCCTCGATCGATGTATTCATCTTGCTTAATTGCGATATACATAGAATTCGGTTCATATTCACAAAAAATAGTTACACCAATTTTTTAAATATGTAGTCTATTCGCTTCGGTGGCTTGTGGCGTGGCCTAATTCGTAGTACAGTAAGGTCTCGTTACGTTTGGAAGAAATGTGCACGATATTTAGAAGTTCTGAGACGATGCTGAGCCAACAATAGAACATTTTGTTTGCAATTAGATTGTTATGAAACTTTTGCCAATATATTTGTGACATTTTTCTGACTAAAATGAGTCTAAACATGACATTGTTCAGAACACGTTTGTTCGAACTATGCGAACAGATACTTATAGTTATCATATTTGTATAATTATCCACTACACAAATCAGTACTTAAAATTAATATTAAAATACTAAATTAAATTTAATCTAACAGTGTAGCTGCTAGGTAGCTGTTCGTCCGAACGCTCATGTTCCACTGATTAGTTCGGATAATCGAGGTTCTGCTATATCGTGGATTAAGCAATTAAAAATCATCCAAATTGTGTCGTGTTTGGCATCGTTTCAATCAGAAAAATGTCACGAATATGTCGGTAAACATTTCATAAAGAAACGATCGATGACAAAGAAGTTTCGTTACTGGTATTTCGGCGGAGTTAGAACAAATTGATTAAACATGCATTTATTTTGGCCACCTGATCAGTGGAGACTTGATGTTAGATGATTTCCGGTTAGTGGTGTTTAGGGGTTTGCCGTTGAAGTCGATCATACTTCTCTCGACACATGGTCGGGCGCCACCCATTTCTTGGCACATGTGCAACATACTTCGGAGCCACTGCCTTTCGCTTCCCACGTCCTGAAGGTTTCTCAGAAGGAAAAGACCGCGACGAGGAACTAACCTCGATCGAGAAAATGGCGATCGGGTGTAATGATGCGTTTGTCTGATGGCAAGCTAATTTTCCTGTCTATTATCTCGCGGCTCTTGTTACCTGGCTCGATGTGTCTGTAATATTTAACAGCCACGGTGGCCGGAACTAATATTCGAACACTCTTTACGATAGAAAAACTTTCTAAAATTTAATGACTTCTTTAAACGAATTGAAACAATTGAGTTGATGCAAAGAAATTTTTACATAAATTACAATTTGTCGGAATCGTTGATAAAACAGTAATAGTTGCTTTTTACAACTTTTTATTTGAGCTCATATCGAAAATGTAATGGTTTGGTAGATTTGTATTTCCCAGTTGAATAGTTTTGTTGGAAAATGGAGAACATTGGTCCCTTATGTAAATATAGTAATAGATAAAAATTTATGTAAAAAATGTTAAACTGAGTTGAGATATTTTTCAATTAATTCTCAGATAAATGCAATTCATGCTTTAATGACAGGACGAACGAAATTGCTGAATTACTGAAGCAAAGATAAACGGACAAACATAAACAGATATGATAAAGATAAGAGATATAAATGCTACAACTCGGATTAAATACGAGATCAAACGTTTCTCCGAAGCGCCGTAAATATTTAAATAACCACGTTAATTGATAGTTCCTCCACGCAAACGACTCTCGAATTTGGTCGAGTATAAAAGAGTCGTGTGGATATGAAAGGCGGACACAAAAGCGGACCAGAATACGGTAATCAAAGCAAGGTGTCAGAAAATTGCAACCGTGCCGGGTCGCCGAAGATGCGTGCGGATAATTGCAGCGGCGAAATAATGCGGACAAATTTTGAATGCAACGGAAATACGTGCAACGATTTCGGCAACTGGACGCGTTTCGTACGTCTGCACATTAAGCTTGAACCGGAAGCGACAACTCGCAACAGAGACCTGTAACGGAATTTCTTTTTTCTGTGTTTGAATTTAATGTCGCATCAACAGCGAGGCTATTAGCGACGACATAACTAGACGAGTTAAACGTTACAGTAACTTGTTGATCAATTTGAAACCCTCAATGAACTTAATGAGGTATTCGATTTTGTGTATGTTTTATTGTGTTAATTGTGTGGCAGTCGACATGTTAACAAAGGAGAAACGTGTTAGTTCGCGTGTGAAACCATCGGAGTTCACGTGGACGTGGAAGTCGATTTAAACGGAGTACGCGAATCCATTAAGCTCGCGTTACACGTTGATTGTCATGCGCGAGACGCTATAGTCGGTACACGACCCACGCACTCTTTACGCATACTTAACGAGGACAGGTACATATTATGGCCACGATAATTAATGGCACGATAGCGCAAGGGGCGACGCGTCTTCAAGAATCCGCCTCCCTTTTAACACAATGCCAATCAGTACATTTGTAATCGTTCCTTTTGGACTGTAACTGCTCGGCGCATCGAGGATGGCGATTATGTTGTTTATGACGCTTGCAGTGTCATCGAGCAATCGCAAAAATGTCATGAAGAAAGTAAGAAGTACAGTAACTGAAAAAAAGATTCTTTTGTGATCGATGTTGGCTGAAATTTTTAATTTTTTACACGAACCATACACTGAGAAAAAAAAAAGTAGTTACTTCAATAACACGCGTGTTATTGTACTTTTTTACTTCGATGAATATCAATGTATTCTTTTCAATAGTATGAAATTTAGAAGCAAATCGTGATGTATTTGAATTGTCTATCATGAAACGATTGAAAATAGTATTTGATTCAATACCGTATATTATTATTCGTAATATTTCTTTTTTTCCTTCAATCAGATATGTTGTTAAAAAAATTTGAGAAATGTATTGATTTATACTCGAATTGGTTCGAGGCAATATCTTATTATTTTGAAAACATTGATGGTCAAGCTATTGGCTTATATGATTGGCGGAAATGAGTTTTGCTATTGAAATTCAATAGTAATTCAATAGTCCAACAAAGAAATTCAATAGTATAAAATATTAAAATAAGTTCATATGATATTGGCACTATTCAATAGTACATCTTATCGAATCAACATATATTTTGTTTGTTTCGACAGGATTTTTTTCTCAGTGTAGGCAATTGAGGAAATTACTGCTGAATATTTTTGATTGAAGCAATTCCTCCTGAAGGAATCTTCCCACGACTTTAAAGGTTTACTTAAATCCAAGACGTGGAGTATGGGTTTGCATTGCAATTTTCGTTAGCAAGTAATTAATTTAACATTAATTTTATCAAATGGTGTCCCGCGTTGCCAATTTTGGCGTTTAGGACATGATTAAATCACGGAGACGCATGGAGCTGACTCCGCAATTTGATACGTTACACGATAATCGGACCAATTATCGCATTAATGATCATTTCGAAGAAGAGCCGACGGTTTTCCGTAGAATCGTTGTATGAAACGATCGTTCTCCGATTCGACCGGCCATTACAAGTTATTAATTGACGACCCTTATAATTTATGAGGCTCGTGGGCAGGGCTATTATATCCCCGAGTATTTCTCAATCGGCCGAGCGTCTCTCGGTCAATAACGATCCTCGGCTGCCACCCGCGATCCAATAAAACCTCCTCCTGTCCGTCGATGCATCGGGGGATAATTAATTCCACGGTTCCCCATCAAGTCGGTTTGTTCTGTGATAATAGCTGATTCCGGTACTGAAGAACCACCAGCATTAGTCGAAGTACAATCCCGTCCAGAAATATAAAGACCTCGGAAGCCAATCAGTGTAAATCTCTCCGCATGAAAACTGTGCTAATTAAGTGTTTCATATTGATCAACGCGTAACACACGAACAGACTAGTATAACACAGAAAAGATAGTACAAAGAAGATAAAAATAAACTGTTATAGTTCTCTTTGAATCTGCTAATAGAATTTTTTTAGTTCTCTTTGAATCTGCTAATATAATTTTTTTAGTTCTCTTTGAATCTGCTAATATAATTTTTTTAGTTCTCTTTGAATCTGCCAATATAATTTTTTTAGTTCTCTTTGAATCTGCTAATATAATTTTTAAAGAGAACTATAACAGTTTATTTTTATCTTCTTTGTACTATCTTTTCTATGTTGTACTAGTCTGTTCGTGTGTTACAGATTGGCTTCCGAGGTCTTTGAATCTGCTAATATAATTTTTAAAGACCTCGGAAGCCAATCTGTAAATCTCTGTGCATGAAAAGTGAGTTAATTAAGTGTTTCACATTGATTAGTAGTAAAAGCACAAATAAATCGCTAAGGTTCTGTTGAAAAATTTGTTGTGGGCTGACGGAAGGCTTTTAACATAAATGCTCGATGGTTCAGACATGTTCTAATAATTGCCGAGATGTTTTTAAGCATCCTAACACATCCGAATGAGGATGTACACGTTTCCTAGCCGATCCAACTACAAAGCATGACCAGCAGATCGCGTTCGATTTGACTTTTTTTTCCGCCGGGGTAAACGCGAATCTCACCTCTCGACGAGAGTTCATTAAGTGCGCGTGCTGCACGCTATAATTTGCAGATTGAGCGAGCCGTTGCTGCGCCGTGCGCGGCCGTTTAAGTTACGCAACCAATTATTATCGATTTAATTGCGCCGGCCCGTTCTCGAACGCAGCTTCGCAGCGAGCTTTTCGCGGTCGAATCGAGACGCGTCGAATCCGCCCGTCTTGTGTCGATGCATTTTCACTTATTACCGTTGAGTAAGACACGCGGGAGCCGTGCAAGACGATTTCTATGTAATTTCGACGTTGCCTTTGTTCGTTTCAGCAACGACGGCAATTGAAGTATGCATTATTCACTTCGTAACGCGGAGCGACGTGCGCGGCCATTTTCATGAATGAAGTCGGGAAGCTTGTAAGACAACTTCGATTGCGCAAGTTCCATCCTAGTCCATTATGTTTCGATTAGTCGTGAAATACGTGAAAGTTTGTCGCTCGACCAATTCCGCGCATCTTTCGACATTTGCGTTTTCAATGCTGCTACAAAGACATCGTTTTGTTATTATTATATGCTATTATCGAAACGAAATGTATTTGTTTAGCGAGAGTGCTTCAACGACTGCTATCACGCATGCGTGACCTCGTGTTGCCAACTGTTGCCGGCCACTGTCACGAGAACTCGCTTTCGCCGCTCTGACACTCTGTCAAATGGAAATGTTGAAATGAAATACCAGTTTGTTAATTATCCGTTTTAAAACAAAACATGATCGTCTTAGCGACGGTCTACGTGTTATTATTTTCCATGAAAAGCAACCACGATTTTAGTGTTTTACTTTTCAAAAACATGAAAAAGGCCACTAAACTATAATGGTTCAATAATCACAAGGTAAAAATTGGGAACCTAGGAGGTATTTTATAATACCTAATTGTACGTGCATTAGGTAAATTATAGAAATGATTGATGGAGCGTGCGCTACATCACGAAAATGATCGATCCCCTTGTAGAGCGACCGCTCTAAGCGAAGGGAAGTTCGTATTTGATTCTGACGCATTAAATGGAGCGCTTTAATCAGACGGGAAAAGAAGTGAGAAACGCTCGATCGAATCTAATGTATTTCAGGAAGTGTCTATACAGGGTAGAAATAAAAACTTTCCCGACGTTTGACGTCGTAGGCGGCGTTCGTGCCGCTTATCCAAAGGATATCGCATGTCACTTCTTGAGAGGAACGCTTATTAAAATTGCGGCAACCGCATAAAAATCTAGCCGGACTCTTAGCCGAGGTCTGCTATTAGGAGCAGTCCTCGATACAACACCAGTGACGGCAATTCAGCTGAGCAATCGCATGGATTTCAGCTAATTATTTCCTTGCTCGTTGGACCCCGTTATCTCCGATTTTCTTAACGTTGCACTTTACGGAGCATAACCGAGAAGCGGTATTAATTCAATAGTCGCGTCCTTACTCGCGAGCAACTGACCGCGGTCCGGCGTTGGTCGTTAATTAAGGGAATATCTTAATTACCATTCAGAATTCCATAAGTGGGGAGTGAGATGTCTTCTCGCGAGCATGCGGGTCTCCGTAATTCATCGTTCTCTCTCGAGAATCAACTTTTCTCATGCTGACATTAGCTTTTCACTGTCCACCGGTGAAAGGATCGAACGTTTGATGAGCTTGTGGACACTCGGATTGCGGATGTTTGCGCAAATTCACGTTCTCTCGAGCTGGGGACTCTTGCATTAAATTCGACTTCCTTCGCGAACGGATTCGATAAACGGAAAGTTAAATGCAGTTCCGCCGGATTCTGCTGACTCTGAACTGGTCCGGCGGTTTCCGACTACTTCCTTTTTTTAGGCAGTTTCGTTTCGATGTCTCTTTTCAACGGGACATTTCGGCTAATTTAAAAGCAAACTGCGAGGCATATCAACTCAATAATCATTGGATCCTGGCACTTGTACATCCGTCAATTGCATGGAGCAGGAAACAAAAATTTATTTGCTTCCCTGACCATTTTAATTAGGTAAAAATAATACATTGATATCCTTAGATTCTTTCAATTTTTCTATTGTTTGAAATTCCACTCCGTTTCCTCATAAATGCATAACATGAAAAATAAAAATTGTCTGCATCAAGTGCAACAATCTAGAGCCAAGTAATAATTTCTTTCATTCTTTTATAATGTTCATAAGTGTTGAAGTTACATCGAGGTTCTTGAATTTTTTAAATCTGTCCACTGTTTTAAATTGCAACTACTCATTTTTGTCATAAATCTATAAAATCACCAAGGCTTCGATTATTATTTTATCTGCGTCAGTTTATCACACGAGATATTTCGTGCTGATGAAGCATGGTAGCAATTCAAATTCATAATAGATGAACCCCATAAAAAATTCATAATGTCGTCCATTCGGTGGTCCAACCATGAAGAGTTGTAAAAACTACGAACAAGCGAGTACGGGATACATAAAAATCATTCACAATTTATTCTTTGACGCTTACATGTTTGGGCGCTTGGTATCCAGCCGCTAACGGTAAGGATCATCAGGAAAAGTTTCCCGTGGAAGCCACAAATCAGTCCATCGCGAAGGAGCAACTGATTACATTTTGCAGTCGCAGTTAGGCGAACCGTTTCCCCGGGATTCTTTCATTCTCGATTGTTTCCCATTGACGATAAAAGCCGGCGCGGCACGGATTACACACGGCCCGCTTTATGCGATTCTTCCCGGGGAGATAAAAGTGTTCGTTTCCGCGATGATGTTCCACGAGATATTATCCCGAGTATGTCCAGCTTGTGTCCTTCAGAATTTTCTCACTGGTCGACCCATTCAAACTAGATGCTGCCTACAAACACGCTTGGAATATGCTACTCGCCTTAAATAGCAAATCTTTTTGCTAGCTAGCAAGTCTTTCGACATCCTCTTCAATTAGTCGATTAATTGGCGAGACCTCGTCTGATCGCATCGGGCAAAAATTTATTCAATCTTAACTGAGCGCATCTTCAATCGTGAACGTCAAGAGACTGATTGCAAGAGACTGAATACAATTATGTTTTCTCTTTCACTGACCTTAGAAAGTCCGAAACAGTGTAACAATATCATTAAATCCTTCTAATGTCTTTTCAGTTTTGTATTTGTCATAAATGCATAAAATCCGCAGTCTACTTATCCGCTAAAAAAAAAATAGCAGATAAAAGACGTGACATAGTTCACTTTACTACAAAGATTTTCCTCTTATATCATTTAAATTACGCACTGAAAGTGTAGATTGTCTATCGAATGAATATTTAACTATTCATTGATTCTTATACTGGCGAAAGGACAAGCAAAAATCACGTAAAATGCATATTCAATCATGCTTTTTTTGTGAATAAAACGCCAATCGCAGAGGATGATAATAATCTTCAACTTCGTATGAAAATGGATGGAACTAATGAACCGCGCTAATTAAAACCGGCACAGTCACTGTCGCGTCAGCTTGTCGAGCATGGCAATGGCAAAATAACGAGGTATTAAGTCAGCGGCTTCCATGAAATTATTAACATCTGATCGTGATGCATCTCGCGGCTGGTGTGATTCAGTTCACTTTGAATATTTATCTCGTGTGTAATGTTTCTGGAGCTGTAAAACCGCGAACGACGTGCTCGCACGATAAAAATACGTAATATTATTCATGAGTAGGAGCTGAACTAACTCTGAACTGTTAAAACATAAACTTGAGTAAAATGTAGATCGAAAGAAAATGAATTCAAGGGAAAGAAACAGTGCAACCACGTATTTTTCTCGCCGGTTTCCTTGCGTATAAATTGCTCCTAAAAGTGTTCACCCCCGTAAAACACGGTCGTTGGGTTCCTAAAAATGGAGATTACGCTTGTTAGTGTTGCTCGAAACAATCTGAGAAAATTCATAGCGCAGCTTCGAGCATTTCTAAAGACAGATCAAAACTAATATGCGACTAACGAACACCTGAGACGAAACTGGCGAAACAAAAGACCGCAAGAGATTGCTATTGGCTCGAGGTCTACCGCCAGCGAACTATAATTTGTGAATCGGATTGGTCGTTCGTATGCGGTTCGCAACATCATCATTCCTGTCCTACACCTTTGTTGGGCCAGCGAAAAAACTTGCCAACACGTTGTACGTATAAAACATTCTATTACCCGGGAACAGTGTTCTCGAATGCGCCTGTGGTTTACGAGACAACCGGGTTGTTTATGTCCAGAAATTGATGTCACCTCTCGGTCCCGCAGGAAGCCGATAATGCGAGTCCCGGGGCTGCGTCTCGGTTTTTTCTCGAAATCGACGACGAAGGCGACACACGTTTGGACGTTCACGAGTCTCCATTTCAGGCATACCCGATGCGGGAATGCTTAATATTCCCGCGGGCTCCTGGAAACACACGCTACTACGATCCGCTTGTACACGCAAGCGGACGTGTCGAGATCAAGAAACGATCGGTTGGCAGCCGAGCGATCGGAATTCCGAGAAAAGAACGCGCCTCTCCCTCCCCGCCGCACCCTCGATAGAATCTCCCTCTTTTTAGCCGTGTCGGCAGTGTAATTCTTGCGCTCGCGGTTTCTTTTTATATCCGACGAGATAACAGTCACTGTTGTTGCACGGCCGCGAATAAATAATCACGGAATTCGCTTGCACCCCGCGTCACTGTGCCCGCTCTCCAGAACCGATGCCTGTTTTCTACTGTCGTCCCTGACGCTAGATAAAATTCTCCTGATCAGGGTGACGAAACGAGCATAGATCATTTCTGCCGCGAGTGTGCAACGCCGATCGATAGATCGCTGCGGTGCGTGCGCTCTCCGACGGAACTTTCAAGCGCATCGATCTGCTGCGTTGAATACAGCTCGAATTATTGCATACGCTGGTTCAGTTTATTTACAGTTCTCGCAAGCTTTTCAGAATTTATTGTTTGTAGATTCAAACGGTGATTTCCGTGGAGTATGGCAACAGTGAGTTGTTAAAATACCAAATAATACAACTTTCTGAAAGATTGAAGATTATTACTCCGTTGCTAGAATGCTGGACTTATCAGAAGTCTATTAACACGTTTTTTAATGATTCCATTATAATATAATGGTGCTTTAAAAGAAAGCTCCAAAAAAAAAGATTAGACAACGTTACTGAAAAATTGATTTTTAAAAAGTGGCAGCAAGGAGTGGTTAAAATAGCAAGCGATACAACTGTCTGA
>CM052282.1:5520085-5536196 GCA_028455765.1 Lasioglossum oenotherae | reverse complement strand
ACAAAGTAAATTTGTGTAATGTTAACCCTTCTAGCGTTCAAATCATACTTCGCAATTACTCTGCATAGTCGCCAATAATTTTCTAAAAAACTACAACACTCCCTTTCAATGCTCAAACAATTTTTCCACGGACCAGGTATTTCTAATAACCAATTAAATTAATTCCATTTAAATTCATTTAAATTAGTTTCATATTAATAAATAACCAATAAAAACCGAAAGTTTAAAAATCTACGATCCATTCATCATCTGCAAAGTAAATTTGTGTAATGTTAACCCTTCTAGCGTTCAAATCATACTTCGCAATTACTCTGCATAGTCGCCAATAATTTTCTACAAAATTACAACACTCGTTTCCAATGCTCAAACAATTTTTCACGGACCAGGTGCTTCTAATTACAGTATCTATAGGTGAAAATAACGAAACGGTAACGAACCGTAAACCGCAATCGTCTCGTACACTCGCCTATCAGTGATTAGCAAAACTCGCGATAGGTTGACGTTAATAAACGGCCGATTTGTACCAGTAAAAAAAAACAAGACACTGGCGCGTATAATCGAACCGACTAGTAACCAGGTGTCCCGTGAAAGCACTGCACCTATTACAGACATTGTCCAAGGATACTTAAATCAATCGCGAAGTCCACGCAATCGAATCGGCCGCGGTAACGTGCCTATCGCGTTTTTCTTTTCCGAACCACGTAATTAGCATAAAAGCGACGCTAGACATGTTGGCCACTCGATCGACGGTTGTGAAATGTGTTTGGTGCTCGATCGAGATAGTCCTGTTTTTATCTTGTCGCAAGCGGAGCAACATTTTTCCCGTTTCCAACTCGTTATTGTTTATCATTCGAATAAATGCGGAAAAGAGAATCCGCTTTGATTTTTTACGAGCATGATTAAATGCGTAATTATTCTGTAATTGCGGAAGTGTGATTAGAGATCAGCTTTGATTTTTACAAGGACGATTAAATGCGGGATTATTCGACAATGTTCGCGCATTCTCTTTTACTACAATGACTAAATATTGCTTATAAATACAAACTAACGATTAAACGAAGAGATAAATGTTATCTGAAAATGTCTCGGGGGATAAGTTATAATCAGAAAGATTAAAACTGCACACTTGTGTACAAATGTTCTTCCGTTATCTCTGTATGTACATAATTCTGGAAAATTATTGAATATCGTCGAGAACAGTTACGACTGGTTGTGCAATAATAAAATAAAACTTTGTCTTTTTGTTTTCAGGTAAGAGAAGGCAAATGTCTGGAACAATTGTTATCCTGAATCGAGAGATTATCACGCGAGCTAAAGTACGTATTACAGAAAATATATACAGAAGGAAATGTTCTTTTAAGATACACGTCAAAATCGATTCACATTCGACAGGCCATCTCTCACGTTCTCTTTTTACCCCTCCGTTCTTTTCACGGGGACAGCTTTGTACTCCAAAATTGTACGTTAACAATTCGCAAAGAATTCAGAGGATTCCGTGAATTTCGCGCCCCGCTACTTTCGGCGATCAACTTTTTCTCCCAATCGACCGACGAACCTAATTGACCGCAGCTTAATTTGCATCACGCAGTTGATTATTAAAGTATACGCTTTCCTCTCACTTTGAAGAAAGTCGTTTTGTTGCCCGGAAAGTTAAAACAGTACTTTACTCGTCGTCAAACAATATAATTTTGTTCATCCGCATCTACTTCATGAGATTGGACAATAGAACTTGGAAAGTGAAACTTCGTTTCTGTTCGTATAGAACTAATCTTGTTCAATTAATCATTCAATTAACGATTTCTACTTCTTTATTTATTGCTGTGCAGCTTCTGCTCCGAACGCAACCGCGAACTGTGTTCTTTGTTCTTTTTTATTAACTTTTACTTTGTTCGTCAAGTGAGCGAACAAGGTAAACACGCGAAGCGAGCCCGACCCTTTTTTTTATATTGAAACCTCGAATGTCGATCAACAGAGTTATCAAAGCCGTCGAGATCGATGTAAAGATTTCTTTCTTTACCCTTCCTGGAATGAACATTGCCAACTGTTTACGTATCGGGTATTTGTTTGTCAAACCGTGATACGGAATTCGTCGAATTTCATGAAGTGAGCCATAATGCATATCGCACCCTTGCGACGATAGTGTCACAAGTCGAAGGACCTTCGAAGAAGCTTCGAAATCCTCGACCTTCGAAGGAAAGTTACAGTCCTACTGAATACGTGAGTTTTGTCAAGCGCCAAGCCTGTCTTGCCTTTCTTTTCATTTAGTCCGTGATACCCGATTTCACCGAATTTAATAAAACTCGTTAAAATTTTGTTTGCAAAGTATTATTTTTTAAGTACATTCGTGATATGAGCCCGAAATTTATTAATAGAATGCACTCTTTTAAATTTAATTTAATTACGAAAAATCAAAACGGAAAGTTCAGTGTCAGTCACCGGTGACTGAAAGTTAATATTTTTATTTATCAAAAATCGTGACATGGTTTGGAACTCATAAGTTACAACTTCATACGTTTCGAAGACTTCGAAGCTTCGGAAAAGTTACAGCCCTAGTTATTACCATTAGTGAATTCTGTAAACATTATCTCGTAAGTCATCAAAAGCGTATAAACATCATTATCTAGTTGCCAATTGGCATTTTTCTCGTTCAACAATAAAACAACGACTCAAAATATATCAACAATGTCAACAGTGTCTCAAAGGGTTGTTTTTAAGGGTTGTAAGGCTAAAATAACGAAAACGATTTTTATTCTGTCTAACTTTCGACGCCTTTATAATATTTTATTATGATAGAAACAGTGTTGCGCTATTTCTGAAAAACGTGGTTTTCTCACTTGTGCTTTTTGTTGTGCGTGCTATCAAATTTTTATCTGCCAAATCTCCGGAAGCGTTGCAGTCTGAATGTTTAAATTAATAAGGACGCATGCACACATTGAACACATTAAAGTAGATGCTGGAAAGTTTAACTTTCCGTGCGACGCGCGGACGTACTATTTAACGATTTAACCAGTGATGCGAGCACGGAAAAACTATCAACAGTAACTCAGACCAGATGTGCCATGAACCGCGACATTATGTATACATTCGACGCGGTGCGAATCGACAGAAAAGAAGAAATGTAAAGACGCTGACGTACGGAGATACTGAGAATCGATTAAACAGGGGGATGATGAACGTCCAGCTGCGTAACAAGTGAAACATTGTGATGCTCGTTTAAAGTAATTCAGATTCGCTCGGTGGAAGCTTATAAATTTCAATGATTCAGATTATCAACGGATTGAATTATTCGTGCTCGATTAACAATGTGACGAGAACGAGAGTTTTAGGAATTTTCTCTGAAAAGAATGTTCGACAAATTACTACAATCTGTAGCAGCTTTTTCTCGATGCAGAATTTGAAAAAATGAATATGATTTTGGAGCTGGATCATCTCTTTTTTTTTATTGAATGCAATTTGAATCTCCAGGTAGAGATTATTTTGCCAGCTGGATCATCTGAAGTGGAAAGTTCGTGTAAATTTGGTTAATTTACGATTCTATCTAGTAGATCAGCCAAACATGTTTGTCCATGATTGTTGTTTAATTCGTAAAAAATGTAAAGGTTGAGAAATTATGTTCTTCCGTTATACGGTTGTTAGGCAAGTCAATTTGTTAAGAAGCCCTTCGTTGATCTGCTAAATAAAATCATATATTAACAGACTGTTATTCAGAAACTATTTAAGATGTTTGCAAATCTGTCTGGTGTCGATCCCTCTGTTCTCACATCGATCTGGTAGTGTCGTCGAGTCGCAGGTCTTCGAGAACTGCTTAGAGGTGATTCGAAGAACGGTTATTATATTTGATATACCGAAGAAGTGTCAGATTATGCTTCCGCGGACGCTGCAAATTCCGTCGTGTTGTAGGCAAGCCGTAGACACCTGCTGCGGGCTGCACAAGCGAAACAAAGAATCTGCTTTTGCTGCCCTTTCAGTTCTGATCCAAAGTTTCTTCAATGTAGTATCTCGTTCAATAATTTTTATGCAGCAATACCAGCAAGTATCACAGGTCACTATATTCTTGACTAATTTGTACAAAGCATTACGTTACAAATTTTCAATTAATTTTTATACACCGATTCGGTAACACTAAACCTACCATCGCCGGTCAAATGACCGATTTCTGGTTCGTTATTTTACAGTTATTGAAATTATAATGATAAAAACTGAAAACTTTCACTGAAAATACACATTTTCGTATCCAAGCACATCTTATAATAAAAATCACAGAAAATCTATACGAATTCTATGATATCATTTTTATAAGTTTATAAGTTTTAGTGTTAATCCTCAATGCTCTTGCACGCAATGAATTTTCATGCTCGCATCAATTCCATCGCAGCGAAATTGTTGAAAACGTTGAAGATTTCCCAAACAACCTCTGTCGAAGACAATCGCGCTTACATTATCGATCGCGATCGATCGGGCGAACGATTATTCTTGCGACGAACGAACCGAGGCAACCATGATTATCCAGAATATTTCCGTCTCCGATAAACATAAAAATATGACCCGATCCCTGGCGCTCGCCGGAATTAATTAGAATGTCGTAAACGCGCGTGTTACATTTCGCGACGGAAACGCGAGCCCGAGCAATTCCCAGCGCGGCTCGGCATTTCTCAACGTTTCCTCGGGCTATCGTGGTGAAAATATCGACAGCGCCGACCGCAATTCACCTACGAACGAGTAAAACGAACACCGTGCACTCGTAATTCGATACGCAACCGGTGTCGCGTCGAATTTAGTCCGACCGGCAGATAACCGATCGAACAGTTTAACTGAAACAGGGTTTGCGGATAATCGATTCGTTCCTCGTATTTCTCGCCGCGAATTATTCCTGGCAAAACCATAATGCCGTGTCATATTGGAAACGCGCACCGCCCCTTCTTTTTATTGCCACGTAATCCGTGTCCTCTTCGCTCGGCAACTAATTGCAAGGAGTAATTATCCTTGGCGCTCGCGGCAAGATTAGATCGCTATCTACGTAGGAAGGCGACTGGCACAGGATAAACAATTAATCGGTTGCATGGTGAAGACCAGACTGCTAATTCCTATGTAAAATCAACGCTTGATAATTCGATCGTAGAACATACACACTCTTTCGACCGAACCAGTGAATTCCTAACATTGAAATTTTCCCATTTTCTTGTAAAAATCTACTGGACTATAATAGAAAGAAGTTAGAAATTAAAAACCATTTCCAATGGTTTTGTATAAAAGGTGAATTGTTTAGCGATCGTAAAAGTTTAATAAGAGTTGATGATTTCGGCGCTAGGTTCGATCAGTTATACATTCAGCAAATGTGCAATTATTAAATAATGTGTCCTGACGTTTCGATCCTAATGTGGATCATTTTCACAAAGAACATTTATTGCGTCTGAGATTTTTATATGATTATTTTATTATGATTATTATATTCTTTGTGAAAATGATCCACATTAGGATCGAAACGTCAAGACACGTTTTGTATAAAATCTGACAGAATTTCAGGACAGCAATTTCGCACATTTTATCAGGTATATCAATTTGTGGGTCGTAGAGAATGTAAAAAGAAATTCATATTAATTATAATTATCAGATGAGCTAATACTTTCTTGTTTCTACATCGTTTGAAGATTTTTTACACTTTTTGACATAATTGTAGTGTCACGCTCGAGATATTCTGGGGTGAAATGCTGCACAGGGTCGATCCCTTCGCCCCTTCGTTCTTTCTCCCATATCCTCCGAGAACTTCGACTGCGTCAAGCCTTGTCGAACTTCCGATCGGCGCGTGCGGATAATCGACCGGAAATCTTATCGTCCATTTCGATCAGAGGGGATGAGGTGCGCGTGAAAAGGGTGAAATGGTTGTCGATCCATCCTGCTTCCGATGCTACTCGTCTGGCTGAACGAGTCTCGTCGCTTTCATGGGAGGAAACTGTCATCGGACACCCTTTTTTCAAAAAATAGTACCTGGAGCTCCTTAAAATGTTGGAATGCATTTAATTTTCGCTGCGAACGCTTATTTAACTTGTCCTTTGGCTTCGTGCAATTTCTGAATGTATTAGAACAGTCAATAAAAAGATGAAAGGATTCAAAGAATTGAAAAGAACCGGACTGTTACATTCAACTTATTAAAATGGACAGAGGAGAAAACGAGTATTTGGTCCCAGTGCCTTGCAGTTGATGCAGCAATTTTTATTGTGCTTCACCAGTCTACTTATTACAGTTCGTAAATGAGAAGATGAAGGGATTAAAAGAATTGAAAAGAAACAGACTTGTTACCATAAGCTTATTAAAATTGTGAGATGGAGGAAGAAACGAGTATTTGGTTCCAGTTCCTTGCAATTGATGCAAGCAATTTTGATTGTGCATCGCCAATTTTCTTATTACAGTTCAGAATCCACGAGTAGCATGAAGCTGACTGAATGAAATAAATATTTAAACACTTGGTTAGTGCCAGATCCAAAATTTCATGAAATAGATAACCGAAATTTACCATTTTTGAAGCTGTGGTTTCGAGGAGCTCCCTCTTAGAATTTGTACTCCAAGGGTTGAGGACGCGACGACGCTCAGGGAAAGGGTTGAAGGGTTGCACATCCTGCTTCCTAGGTGGAGAGCGTTCCGGAGAAGCTCGCGACGGCGTTTCCATGGGAAGAAAGTGTCATCCGACACCATCATCTCGGGGAACGGGTGCCCGTAGCCTGGCTGGAGTGGCGCAACCTCTTCTGGCCTGAACCTCTTGCGACGCTTAGCTTTTTTTCCCTCATTACTATGCCGAAGACGCCGAGGGGAGCACGCCCACTTTCGGCCCGGGCGAACCTGCCGCGTGCACCAGACGAACAGATGGCCCTCGAGTTTGGTCGATCGGTCCGTGCGAAAGCAGACGAGGAAGAGGAACGAAAGACAGACCCTCCTCTTTGGGAAAACGGGCGAATTCGCGAGGGAAAAACACGCGGACCCCTCGGAAACGCGGGCCACCGCTTCTTCTTCTTCTTCTTTTTCATCCAGCATCCCGCCTCGGCTTCTCTCATCCCGTTCGCATCTGCTCGATGCTTTCTTTGGCTCACGGATTTTCGAACACGCGATCCACTAAGGTGTAGCCTGTCTTTGCCACCGAGAATTTTAATAGCGAGACTCCTCCTTTTTGCGGTACCGGTTTACCCGGGAGCACGCCGAGACGAGTTTGTACGCGACAGTTTCGCTCGGCGTGTTTCCAACTGACTTTACATGAAGTTGTCTAGCAGATCTGAAATCAATTTAAGATTTTATTCCTTCAATTTGAATATTTATCCTAGAAATTAAATTTCTGTGCGAGTTGGATTTGGATCAGCGAGGCTCTTTAAACTTTAAAAGTTGCTTCAACCGTCTGAAAAACAATTGTAACGTTTATGGCGCGATTGTACAATTTGTAAATCGACTTGTTACTTGCCTTTAAACATTCTCTCTTTAATGTTTCGTAAATTGCCCAAATTTTGGGGACAATTTTACCTAAAGATTGAGGCGATATCGACTACTGAGTTGGAGATCTTCGTAGGAACTTCCAGTGGCCAAGTTTCTCAGAGTAACAATCAATCTTTCTTCTAATTACTAAAACTAATTCTAACGAGAAATGGGAAGCATTTTCGTCTATTCTTAAATAATTCACGATATCTGGCGGTTCAGTACGTAGTTCTTGTAATAGGTTCATGTTAGGATAGACATGGCGTTTACGTAACCATTTTTTTCTTTTCCGCAATCTTTCTTCGCTTTCTTGAAGTAATATTACCACAAGTGCGGCTGCTGTCTTTTTTGCGTGTACAACTTGTCGTACACTTTACTCGTACAACAAGTTGTGTCGTCTGTGTTTGCTCTTTCATTTCACAATCAGAACTTTCTACAACCTCACTTCGTACCTTCTCTGCAAGAGTCAACTCGAAAAACGCAATTTCAAGCTCCTTGACCAATCATGAAAATCTGATCCATTTAGGTGTCTAACGTCTGGTGGTTTTCCAGGGTTGATACATGTAAATGAAAGAAGAATACACTTGAATGTATTTCAAAATCTCAATAAAACTCAGTTTGTTCGAACATATTGCAATAAAAATGAATTTCTGCAACTAGTCAAAGTGACGCACACACGCGCGCGTGTGTTGACGTGTTATGTACGCAATTGTTTTCGATGGGACGGATAGATACGAGGATAGGAACGTAATCCTAGCGAGTTTTGAATTCCGACGGAATTCAATGGAGGCTGAAGATAACGGGTATTGGCGATCATCTGCCGAGACATCTGGGTCGGTCCTGAGAACGCTTCACGCTTGTACACAGTGGCCCCGGGTATAAGACACGGGGAATTAATATGCATAATTTGTTGGAACAATGGCGAGAACGAGCCTCGCTCTCGAAAGCGGGGTCGTGAACGAAACGAGCCAGCTATAACGTGGAAATAACGAAAAGAACAGGCCTACATGCAGCCCGCGTCCGTCCCGTGGAAAAAAAATACGCCTCCATTCAGCTCCTGTTAAACAGTGGTCTACGGAATTAGCGGTTGCCTTGCGAAGCTAGCTGAGATCACCGAGCGAATCGGAATTAGTATCGTCCCTTGATAAATGCGATCTGTACACTAGCCGGCGTTGGTGTTCTGTTACGATGGGTATTTGATAAGCAAGTGTCAGTTTCGTTCGAGTATGCTTGGCCTGCAATACTTATCTCGATGTATTCGTATTACCGTTGATTGACGCTCCGCGGATCATTATTATTATTCACTTTTTCACCCTGCAAAGCCGGAACTCTAATTAGATATTTTTACAATACATGAATACGGATAGCGTATTAAGGTTAATTCGCCATATTTATGCCGCCGCGTCGTTATCTATGCAGACTGCTAGGCGTTCTCATGAGATTGCCCAACCGCATTTTCATTTTACCGACAGTATTATGATCAGACCGAGTGTTACGCGAAATAAATATTTTGTCCACACCGATGCAGAGACGCAAAATGGAATTCTGTATTTTCCATTTGGAGATTAAATGTATAAGGATTTTATCGTTCACACAACCGCAGTTTCATTTTCCCGACAGTATTATGATTAGACTGCGGATCTTTATGCAAAATAAAAATTGTCTGCATCGATTCCAAGAAATAAAAACTAAATTGAACGTTGTTTCTTACCTTGACAATTTTAATAGAGGAGAAATCATGTACTGACATCCTCAATTTTTATAATTTTCCAGCAATTTTGAATTTCATCTACTCAATTTTACTATAAATGCATAAAGATCCGCAAAATGAAATTTTGTATTTTCCATTTAAAATTTGGAGATTGAATGCATTTTATCGTACAGCCAATCATAGTCGCTTCTGCTACCCGCCATCTTGATTCGCGCGCGATCTCCACACCGTTGATAATTTCCCCGGAGTTAACTATGAATGAAATCGCCAGTTTATCAATGAAAGTTTCAGCTGATAAAGAGTGATTCTTTATATTCGTTTGCGCACGCACGCACGCACGCAACGCAGCTCCAATTTTGCCCGGAGCCGACTCGTTTTCGACACGCTTCGTTTGCCGCGCGATGGAAAACGCGTTTTATCGTGTTCCACCGACCGCTCGTGGCACTAACAAACTGTAGCTAAACATTTTCAGGTAGTTGTCCAAGAAATTCCTCTACACTCGAGCAATATTTACGTTCCCTCACGATAAATAAGCGAGATACATTCCTACCGGGACATGATTCTTCATATGTGTTTTTATATAAAACTGGGAAAATATATTTCTAAATATAGATCTAAATAGGATATCGACCAGTTATTTGTACTAATTTAACTAATTTATTTCGATCTTGCGCAATGTGTGCTCGGATAAAGAAATTTATCGAATCCATTTCCATGTAAGCAACTTCGTATTTCAATAATTGTGAGATGAAAAATACGAAACCGGTCATTTGACCGGTTTTGACAGGTCTCGTGTTAAAAAATTAACGCTGCCGATAAAACTTGCAAACATGGCGCCTAAGGGCGAGTGATTTCGAGCCAGTTCGAATTCGATGACTAACCCGACGCTGTTTATACGAAGTGACGCTGATAGAGTTAACCCGCTTCGAGGTGGCCATATCTTATCCACCGGCGGCACGATCGCCGCTTTATGAACCGAAGACAATGAGGTCGCCATGTTTTTCTTATGTCCTCGCATGACGACCGAAACGACTCTGAGACTGTTGTGCCGTATATGTTCGTCGTATTTCTTCCTTCTACTCGTACGCCCTCATCCATGACGCCCTACCTTCGCTCCCATAAACGTAAGACGTTGGAGCTCTCGCTGCTCTTCCCTCCAGCGAAATGATTTACAAACAACAATTAGGCTCACGCTGGGAACCGGGATTATGCAGATAAAATATTAAAATCGGAGACGGGGTCAGACAAGTGAATCGAATTAATGTTAGCGGTGCAACTTCACTTTTTTTTTATGGGAATATGGTAATTTAATGACGCCACCGGGCACAAACGCTTTTCACCGGTCAGCAGAAACGTTATGGTTCAGAAATCGTTGTAATGGTGCTGAAGGTGTTGCGTGATTTTTGTGATAACGAAAGCGTTTGATCTGTCGGTCTTTTTAAGTGGAATTATTTATGGGAAATCTATTTTGTAGAATTCGTTGTGGACGACCTTTATGAGCGAGGGATTCGAAAAGATTTGGCAAAACGATCTCTTACTTTCATTCTTTTTCAGCCATTCACAGAAATTTATTTCGTTGCCCTGTCGGTAAAGTGGATTAAGGATCCAAAGGATCGATGGATCATCGTAGGTAAAGTAGAGCCGCGATAGGTAAAGCAGAGATCTCTTTTTTGCCGGTACAGGATCTACTGTCGACACAGGAGGAATCTCCGTATCGATCGAATCGGTTCCCTTGCAACGAGCTTCCGTCGCTTTAGGATAGAGGGCTGAAAGGGTGACGTGAGAAACTACTTTATCCGCAAGAACAATTTGAAAAATATGTTTACACTAATTTGTCTCTATAATATAAACATTAAGTTCATATTTTTATTTCAAAGTGGTACATGAAAAGGCGCCACATATGGCTTTTAGAATTAAACCAACCACATAGAAAATGACTTCATGATTGTTTAGAAACCTGAGTAACCATGAAAATGTCTTGTAACAGTCGTGTAGCAGTGGCTCTTTTTCGCCAACCTTTATATAATTGCAGTTCTGGCGCAAAAAGTGCATTACCAGAAACGTTGGTTTTATTATCGACCAACAGTTGGGTGAAATGTTCAAAAACCTAATGCAATCTCATCGGTGTAAAATAGTGGTTCTCGTAAAGAATTCCAGAGCGACAGTTAACGACGAAGTGGTTGCGCAAACGTCCTTAAAATCCACCGAGGAATTTTTTCATTAGGAGAAAATGAAACTATTTGATGTTTGTGCAACGGTATACAGTAATGGATAACGATTAACGACCGTAGCGAGTAAAGATATTTCCTTCTTCCGTCATTCTTGCACTCTTCGGATATTTTGTTGTCCACTAAAATGAACTTCATTAGTTATCATCAGACTGCGGATTTTATGAATTTATTACAAACCTGGGTAAGACCAATTTAAAGATGATTAGAGGCGAAGAGAATTTAGAAACACAAGTGTATTAATTTCAACTCACTAGAATGATTAATAAAGGAAAAAACAGTTTTCTTGGCCTGTATTTTTTAAACATCCGCAGTCTAGTTATCATTTTGTCTATCTCTCGTGCACGAGGGACTCAATACTCATTTTATTTCTTTTCGCTAAGCCTCGCTAGAAAAATCGTGAATTGTCTGAAGCTTTGTACGACGAATTTTTGTTATAAATTAAGTGTGGATTTATAGTGGAGCTGCGAGCACCGATAATAGCGGTGCGGTGAAAAGAAACCAACATTCGTGACAACATTTCGACACATACTAATAAAAAAGTACATATGTATTTTCTTTGTTTTTCTTTTTTTTCACCGCACAGCTCACCTCGCTGCTCCACTATAAATCCAACCTAAGAAATATAAAAGTCGATATCTTCATGAAACTAAACGGCTATGCTTTAGCTTCGGACCACTGTGCGGCGCGGCGAGTCGATCTCGCCTGTGCAGGTGCGCTGGTCGAAGTCTCTGGGCTCGGCCCGATCTACGACTATGCGGATCCTCGCGTGCGCTCGCAAGGAGCCGAGCACAGGGCAGAAGACGCGAAGAGAGGAATCTTTTCGCTGGTCTGCCACTCTGCCGGTGTATGGCCTCTCCGCACGCGTCCGTTCTGCGCGTCTACTATCGTCTCGAGGTCGACGTCCTCCTCGAGGATCGGGCTCCAGGTTCAGCATCACCTATCGGACGGAGAGCGAGCCTCTCGCCGCTTATACAGGGAATTCACCTAACACCGGTCACTACCATTTCCTACACCTTTTATTTTCCATCGTAAACATTCGGCGAGACGTACCGTAAGACACATTCTCTTGCTTGGTGTTAAGGTACGAAGGTGATCTTCAAGGGCTTACTTCAAATTTTATTTTATCCTAGAATTTATCTGAAAATTGAGCTATTGTGCTGTGACATTGCTTCTTGAAAATCATAAACCGAAATTGCAAAACTTTTCCATTTTATTCCAGCTAGATTCAAAATTTTTACTTCACTTACAAAGGTTTTACTTCAAATCTTTATTACAAGTCTGCTTATGCAATTTGGTGCAAAGAAAAGTTCTCAAAAATCTTGTACATTTTCAAAATGAAGCCTTATGTGTCTGGGACTAAGAGAACTCTTGCACTGAATGTTCTTCGTGAGCGATGAGCGAGAAGACCCGTTAGCCTCCAGTGAGATCCATTGCCGCCGGCTCGCGTCTCCGATTCACCTCTTAAATAATGTATTCGATTTATGAACAATCCTTCGTATTAATTATCCGACCTGCTTCTTGTCCCGGCGACAACGCGCCAGGTAGCCAGTGTCGCGGGACGCATTGTCGACTTGTTACGCCACTGGCCGGCCACACGGACGAGATAATTAACTTTCAAATGTCAGCAACGCTGCTGCGTTTCACCTTTTTTTCGCGTCGTACCCGGGGATCGGTGCTTCGCGAGACGGAGAGAGAAAAAGGAGAGAGAGAGAGAGAAGGGAATGGAATGTATTTACCAAGCGGATTGAAATTTTCAAGTCTCTTTTTTGGCTCTGCCTCGGAGAAGGAGCGAGAGAGGGGAGGGCAAACTCGAGCTTAGACGGTGCCGCGGTGTGGATCGAACGGTTTAGCGTCTGGGAACCGTTATGGAGGATCTTTCGGTGGGTGAGTTTTTGTAACGGAAGTATGATGGACTTTGGAACTCATCAAGGAACGGACTAAGTCCTTCTAGATGTTTTGGGCATTGCGGGAATTATGGCTGCAGAGATAGTTTAATTCCATCCCCTCTGTAACTTTTTAATACCACTTTATTGCTCCCAGGTGTACTCAATTGTGGTTACCATTTCATTCGCACGAGAAACCAACAGGAAAACTTTCGATCATTTTTAGACATTATGGACAACATGATGATTCTATAAAATGCAAGGAAAAACTTAATACTTAGGTGGTTAAGTTTTTTCTGACGAAAGTGTAAAGCGCTTTAGAATCAATTAGGGAGAGAAATACATTATACAGACATTGTCGAAACGGCAGGGGAACAATAAAATTGTGGTTACCGTTAAGATTAACTGCCTAAGAGGAAGTAGCTGCCCACAAAAAGACCGTGTGTTGCGTCGATTATGTATAGCTAAGCGTTTTAAAGGTAAATGATCTCGAAGCAGGTAGGTAGTCGTAGCGTTAGCTTTTTCTTGTTGGTCGGCTCAATGCAACCAGGCTCCAGTGGACTTTCCCGTTTCATGTAAATTCCAAGCGGCAAGAGTGCGAGGATGTGTGCAACCGATGCTCGGTAATGGTATCACTCGAGAACTAGTTTCGAAAGGAGGTCTAGAAGCTGTTTGCATCACTTGAACGGGGATTGCAGATCCTTCGAGCGTCCTGCAAAGAGCAGAGCGATACCGGATGAGGAACAGTTGGAGAACGGGTGAAAGTCCAATGAAGCTCTTAGCGTTTTGCTCAAGGTCACCTGCTTCCTTTCGAGAAACGAGGACCGATAACTGCGTAGGGGTAACGTGGAAAATAGTATGCGTGTCCTGGCGTACAGAGGTTCGAACACGTCGCAGCTATTTTTATACGAAAGAAATTAGGACATTGCTAGAGGTGCGAGAGGACCCGGAAAATGTCGGGTACCCGATGGTCAGGTTCTCGAAAATTTTTGGATTCTCGAATACCTGTACCGGGATTCCCGAAAATTGTGGAATTCTCGAGTGCCTATATCGGCTTATCATGCTCAGGAATCGGCAATATTTTTTGGAATATTTTATTTGGAATATTTTTGGGAATAATCCTGAACATTTTCGATGCTGAAATCCGATGTTTCCGTTTTATAAATAAAGAAGATTTAAAGAAAGCTCAATTCTTTAAATTAGGATAACCCAATCGACATCAAGATGGTCAAAGCAGTGCAAGATTTTCACATTGCAGTGACAGGAACCATAAAGGTGTTCGATCCCAATAAACACAGCCATAATTCTCCGAAAAAATGAAAAACGAGTGGTTCGGTGTCCCTCGTGAAGCGGTTATTGCCATAATAAAACCGAGGTGGGGGTAGAAGACAGATATCATGCGCGTACAAAACAGTGGTCGGCGAGTGTTTTGTGGCGGGCGAGCGGGATACGTATCACCAGAAGACGAGAAGGAGGCCTATCCTCCGGCTGGGATACCATTACGACAGCCAATGACTTCTGGCCATGTAAGGCATTCGACGTTACAGCCTATGATGCATGCCTAATTGCCCCTAATGGCCGGTTTTCGAAAGCCGTTCGTCCATGTTAGCCGAGTGAGCGCACGCGGGCGCGGGAACCAGTGGAACCCTGAGGTGGGGATGTTCGATTCGTCTCGAACAATCGATTCTCGACCTTCTATAAAAACATCGGAATCAAAGAATCGATACAGAAATGATTTTTACAGGGATCAATTTGGAATATTGTATTAAAGTTCTGTTGTATTTTGAAGAAAACATTTGTGAACCAATTTATAAAAATATATGTACTGTTGTATTTTAAAGAAAACATTTGAATCAATTTATGAAAATATGTATTCTGTTGTATTTTCAAGAAAACATTTGAATCAATTTATAAAAATGTATGTTTAATATTCTTCAATGATATAATTTCCATGATTTGTAACAACTAGTTGCCATCTGTCAGATAACCTCTTAATTCTTGTTTCTGAATTACGACAGGTTATGTAAAATACGACAGAACTTTCCGTCCAACCTAATATTAAATCTGGGTTGTCCCAAAAGTTTCTTGCGGAATGTGTTCCTTTAATGTCGCTAAATAAATACAAACAATACGATAATCTTTATATTAATATTTTAGTACTTCTTAATATGGATTTGCATTATGTGCATGCATCGAAAACCAACTTTTGGGACAACCTAATATTTATTTAGCAATATTAAAGGATCACATTCCGGAAGAAACTTTTAGGACAATCTAATATTAAAAGTATTTTATTTTTCTTCTATGCATGTTTAGGAAGACATTCTGATTTTCAAGGTCGATTTTCAGGAAATTTTTTCGGAAGAACTATTGAAGTTTTAGCATTAGGAATTTGCACGCGTGTTCATGGGTATTTGAAGTACACAAGTTATTTTTCTCAAGTGAAAATAATCAAAGTTACATATTTTTCTGTAAGTTTCCACTCATATACAAAGTATTGTTCTCTCTTCCACCTATAAACATCTGATGTTTATAACATTGCTGGTCTAAACCATTGAATGTCAATATTCTTACCATTTTCATAAATGGTTTTCAAATGGATGTGTTCTGTCGGGTATCGCATTCGTTCAATTTGAAATTACCGCCAAGAATCGATTCAATAACGTGTCGATCATTGTATCTGATTGGCTGAATGTCAAATGCGTCGTTCCAATATTTGTCGTGGTTGCTCTTCATAACGGTCAATAGATCAGTTCAATTTAGACCAGCATGGAATTCAGTTCAATTAATTCAAATTTCTAAAATTCTTTATACATAGCAAGTAGGTGTCT
>CM052282.1:5480094-5500499 GCA_028455765.1 Lasioglossum oenotherae | reverse complement strand
ATCTAGAAGACAGGAAATTGTTAAAATTCATTCAACAAGTTTAAAAACAACACAGACACAATGGATCTTCATTTTCTGGTACAATTTTATATACAAAGATTCAACAAATATTTCATACAAGTCGATCTATAAGACAGAAAATTATTAGAATTCATTGAACAAGTTAAAAATGTTGAATACAGTAAATTAATAGGACAAAATGGTGTCAGTAAGAAATTGGCGACGCCTCGCACGATCTGCGAACACGAGTCTCTTTGCACACTACTTCGAAGAGTGGAATTTCCAATGAAATACACGCAACATTTGTCTTCCGAGAATAAAAAGAAATAGTCGAACCACCATAATTAAGAACCGCCCCGTTTGAATAAACGACCCGCTTTCTGTCACTCGGTTGTCGCAATAATAAACGTTCCATTACTCTCCGCGCTTTGAACATTAGAGTAATTAAGCGATCACAGGTCTTATATAATCGCATCGCCGTGTTTGGAATTTATAATCGATCGCGCGGCGCCAACAGTCGATACTGGAAATACTGGATATTCCGGAATCGGCGCACTCTCACTTAGCATGTCGACACTCTTTCCGCGATAGTCTAGCAAGTCCGCTGCTGATAAGAGCGCGCATCGGTTACCGGGTCTATGGTCGTCAAGACGCTTTGTGGAGCCGAAAGGAAGCAGAACTGGTCAATTGGATTCAACGTGGAACAACAATTATCGAATCCACGTCTCTCCTGACGTCTTTCAATAAAAAGATAATGTTATTCCGTGTATTTCACTCCATTTCCACTTTGCACCGTTTTTATTCGCTGCTTCATTTGCATTTTCTAAGGACTGTTTGCGTCACCGATATGTTACAGCCTTAAGTCCAGAATTAAGAAATAGTTCCAGACTTCGCTTCAGAATTAAGGATTAACTACAGAATTTCAATTTATAAGGCTTAACTCCAGAATTAAGAAATAATTCCAGACTTCACTCCAGAATTAAGGATTAACTACAGAGTTTCAATTTATAAGGCTTAACTCCAGAATTAATAAATAATTCCAGACTTCACTTCAGAATTAAGGATTAACTACAGAATTACAATTTATAAGGCTTAACTCCAGAATTAATTCCAGAATTACAATTTATAAATGCATGAATCATTATCTCAGCCAATTGTTGGCTTTGACCATATAATTTACCATTGGACACAATTACATTACTCGACGTAAACACAAGCAAACGAATTCGCGAAGGCGTTTCCGTCCGCTTTATAGGGAAGGGTGGGGGTAGAGTTTAAATCAAAATCGACAAGTTTACAACAAACCAGGCAATTTCGGAGCGGAGACCTTCCCGCGTCGCTTCATCGCGTAGTCAAGGAATTACGACGCGGCCGAACGGTACACGTGTATCGGGCATGCGAGCGAAGAACCGCCTCAATTATCAAGCTCGTTTGTAGCAACATTGTTTACAACGTCTGCTCCGCTGCATGCGTTTATTCCGGCTGGGCTCCACGCCGAAGGTTTTACAACCGCGCGCCGCACCGCGACTTTACGCGCGGTATAAAAGCAACCCTTCCGTGAATAATTCTTCATTATTCGCGTGCGAGGACGTATCATTTCGTCCGCTAAATAAACGCGCGGCCAGAATGCTCGGTTACAGGCTAGTATTTCATTAAGCCAGGTAATAATAATGTGCGAGTGGGAATTATCGTTCCGTCCTGGCGAAATAGTCGCGTCCACTGCTCACGTACTGGGTGTCCGACAATTTTCCGCCGGAATTTTTCCACAATGAAATACGAACTTTCATATCTTTCTAAAATGACTACTAGTCGATGTGTTTGTACTTCGTCCTCTGATCATTTTAAAAAGATTGTATTCAGTTGTACAGAAAATTTGTGATTAACTTTTTGTCTATCACTTTCAGAAAATATCTTCGATGTTTTGGTAGGAGCAATTATTATTCAAATATGGCTTCAGAAACCGTTTGTTAAAACAGTTAGAAGTAGACTGCGGATCTTTGTGCAAAATGGAAATGTTCTGCGTCGATTGTGAGCACCAGGAATTAAATAAAAATTGATTTCATTCCGTAATGACTTTGTTAGATTTAAAACAACATCACAATATTCTTAAATTTCTTACTGTATTAGATTTCACTCGACCAATTTCTTCATAAATGCATACAGATCCGCAGTCCAGTTATAAGTTATAGAAGATAAAAATTTGTTTGTATTTCGCAGAAGTAGTCGTACAATTGTTCACTCGCCCTTTAATTCAACAAACAGCCTTTACACTGCCATATGTTAGATAAACACATATTATAACGTAAAAATATATATATAAAAATCTGGCAATATTCTAAGGAACGTCGAGCGCCTCTGCGAAACAGAAGTTGTACCAAATTAACTGAAGTGTGACCTCTCCAGTCCCTTGATTAAACGGTACGTCAACAATCCCGCGTGCACGGCGCAGTTACAACTTTTTAACAATACGATCCCGCTATTTACAAGGGCCAGCGATTTTATTTTTAGCAGTAGAGGCGCTGTTAGATGTTACCGGCGATGTTTTACACGGCGACCTGTCAGCCACCCTCTATATTTCACATGCGTTTAATGCCGTCGTAATAACATCAGAAATGAAGAATAACGATCACCGTCGGCCATAAAAGTTCCTTTCGAGTTCGAGACATCATAGAGCCCGGTCGAACCCATTGTCTCATATCTGTTAACCGTATCGGGGGAAAAAACCGCAGAAGGGCTAGGTTCTCAGGATCCTTAGCCAGGACCCTTGGCTCCGCCAAGGTCCCAGTTGCCGCGGTCGGCTGTCGTCCATAGGGAAACGTGAAACGCGGAGAGAAAGAGAGAGCCTGTCTCGGAATTCTCCTCTCCCCCCCCCCCTCTCTCTTCTCCCCGACCCTGTACCCTTCACCATCTCCCCAACCCCTCGGCTCGTATCCTTCCATCCCTCTGGAGGATTCTTTTGTTTCCCGCCGCGGAACTCCAGTCGAGATCCTATCTGACGTAAATAATTATCCTGGATCCCGGCAGATGCCGCGTTCGACCGAACCTCCGTGCTCGAACCTTGGGATTTTCATTTGAATCCCGAGTCCCGTTCCACGCGATCGATCCTGCGCTACCAAATATTCTGGATCGTCGGCATCGCTCGCTCTGGCACTCTATTCAAGGATATTCTTTGACGTTCTACCCCCTCCGCGTCGTCCAGCCAATTTGCAAACGTGTGCACGTTGAATAAACATATTTTCACTTTATGCGAAATTTCAAGCACGTGCCACACGCTTTTAACACTAGAAAGACTGAAACTTAGTATATACCTGTATTGCCCAAAAGCAGTCAAAATGACTGCATTGTGAAAGAATTACTAATGTGTTTAAAATTAATTTTTATTATTTTTTAGATTATTTACAGTTATATAATAAGTTAGTAATAAATATTAACAACAACAAACTTTACTTCAGTAGAAAAAGAAATAATGCCGCTGCCCGGCCGCGCGCTGTAACTTGTCCGCGACCATACTAACACTTATGTATTGAGCAACTGCATTGAGCAACTGCAACTTACCAAATATACGCCCAAATCGACAATTTATCATGTACTGTTATTTCGATACTGAGCCGAACTGGTCATATAAGAAATTTACTCAATTCAATAATAAGAGTCATTTGATTACTTAAAATTTCCCAAGCAGTCAAAATGACTGCTTTTGGGAAATATAGGTATAATACATACATATATATATATATATATATATATATATATAGGAAATGAAGGAGGGGAGGCAACTACAATTATTAATAAACGCATTTATATGTTGTATACAAAAAGTCACAAAATTCTAAGAAGCTGTGTCATTATATACATAATTGATTTTCTAATTGAAATTGAAAAGCAGTCGAAATGACTTCCTTAGGCAATCTAGTGTTAAACATTCAAGCAAATAATTAATAGACTGCGGATCTTGATGCAGAATAAAAATATTCCGCGTCGATTGTGGGAAGCAGTAGTTAAATAAAAATTCATTTCAACCCTTAACTTCAACCCTTTCTTCATAAATGCATAATGATCCGCAGTCTAGTAATTAAATTATTGTAAAAAAAGTTCCTTTTTTAATTTTTTCCATAGCTAATGTACCATCACCTTTTTTTGTAGAAAGATTATAAATTTCTTTAGCAATTTGGAACACTGAAATATGTTTATAATATCTCTAAAAATATGTGTATCTTTTATTTCGAATTTTAGCAGCTTTCTTCTGTCAAATTTCATACCCTTCCAAGAAAGTGTTCCAATTTATAAAGAATAGTTCAAAGTCAAAATAGCAGACAGACATTGTGGAATTGCAAAAGAAATTTTCAGATTTAAAAATAGTTTATTCGACATTGTTTGAAAGTAATTATTTTTTACTGCTAACGGTATTCGTCCATAAAAGGGTTGAACCAACTCCGAACACAAAATCCTTTCAAAGATGATAGAACGTTATTCTGACAGAATCATGATACGCTGAAAATGGTACGTGCTTGATATTTTATCACAGAAGATTGTAGTACAAACTCCATTTAATTTTGTACAAGCACTCGCAACCCCCAATCATTCTTTTCCCCGGCTGTTTTACCCGCAAGAGATTCTCACTGACCGTGCGAACCCTCCGAACCGATCCGTGGAAAAAACTAATTTTTACAATGGCGATCGAGACTCGACGATGATCGCGCACGATCGCGTGACGGTAATTTCCAGCGGTAATACTTTCAGTTCTTCATTTTTTCTTTCTCGCAGATGCTCGATTTGGTATTGTTATCAGAGAGAGACGATCGTTTCGACCGGAGCGTAAATGAACTGGATACGGTTTTATGGCCGCGATTTATTGAGCTGCTGTTTACATTTTTTTTTAAACTGTGTGTTTCTTCCAGGGGTGTAGGTCGAGGGAGGCGATGATTTCTGGAACGTATTACACTTGTGGATTGTTTCAGGTTGAGTGGAAATGGCAGTCTTAATCGTGACAGCGACGGAGCACATCACATTTCGAAAAAATATTTATAGATTAATGAAAATTATTCTGATTTCATTCTGGAAATTCAGTGTTTATTTTAGTTCGATTTATAAAAGACATGTACATATAACAGGTTTGCTTGAAAATTTTTAATTGCTATCTCGCAAACAATTAGACACAGTACAAAATTTCAGAACGCTATTCGTCAATTTATTCATTCAATGGCAAATTTTTCTACGCACAAATATTTAGTTTATCTTGAGAATAACCAGATTGTTGGATGAATTGAATGATAACACGATATTATATATACAAGGCGATTGGTTAACAGAGTGTTAGTCGGTTGTATCTTCCTCCAGGGCTGTATCGCTTGAAAAAAGTCGAAGGTAACGCATAACGAATTTCACATAAATTGCCGAGATAATTTCCCAAGTTGTTGCTCGAGGGCCCGCTCGTTCCCGATCCGATAAACAAATTACACGGCAAACGACGCGTCGCCTGTTGCGCGCAAGAGAGAGTCTAATTTCACCCCAGGCGGAGCAATTTTCAGTGTTTCACTCGCGACACACGTACCACGCCTCTGGCCCTATTGTCTATCGCACTGTAGGCAATTTGTCCTGGGGAACGCTGTCACGATTAAACCCAAGGAAACCAGTTTCCGTCCTGTTGCCGCTAAGGATCAAACTCGGACAAATCGCCACATTTTTATGGGGATCAAGATGGACGCTGCGACGACCGGTGAGTCCAAAAACTACTTCTTTTATATTCACTTAATCAAACTACCAATCGTTATATTCGTGTATTTTCCATTTCGTATTCAAAATAACCAATGGGAATTCCCGTTTCTTAGATAATTGAGCTGTTTAATGCAAAAGTGATGTAATTCAATATTTATTTAGTTATTATTGTTTTAAACCGAGTGGGTTATCTCATTATATTCATCGTCCTTAGATGTGTAAAATAATTGTTATATAATTTTAGCGTGGCTTGCATAAGACGAACGTAATATCCTTTGATATTATTGTGTTTCATAGAACTGTCCCCTAATTCTTGCATGATTTTTGCATTAAACGGCTGAATTATAAATTGTTTTAACCCGAAATCTCACGTGTACTCTCTGTAAGACACGTAAGTGGTGCAGAACTATTATGAATGATAGTTATGATGAAAGTTTATATCAATGATATGACTGATATATCAATGATATATCAATGATATATCAATGATATATCAATGATATATTAATGATATATTGGTTAAACTAGCGTCATAAAAATGCAGTTCTCTAAATCGCGTTGTTAACGTTCTCGTTATTCACTATAGTCTATAATAAATTATATGTACATTTCCCAATAAAAATAAATGGATAAAAGCGATTACATATTTCTGGAACGTTAGTGTTGATGCAGGACTTAAATGCGCACAGTGAAGAACCTAAAACTGCATAAAGATGTGCAGTCTGTCGCAAACTGCATTTTTTGTAAAAATAAAAGAACCCAAAGAGATTTGGATGCACAAAGCTGCCTCGTCAGTTAGAGAATCGTCGGTTTAGCCGTAGGAATTCGCTGGAACACATTTCCACATTCCGCGGGCGTTGGTTTGCGCACGGCGCAGCTTTTTTCGCGCGTTCACATCCCAAGGAATGCTAATCCTGTATGACCGGGGCTCGTAAAGCTGCTTTTAAGCGTATCGGGCCGAGTCGGGCCCCGGTTTTACCGCGAACGTTCCACGATTTCTTTGATTCATAGCCCAACCGTTGACCCGTAAATTACTCGGCGCCGTTTCGGGGACTGTTCTTCCCGATCGCCGATAATTTGTCGAACACGCGGCGCGAACGATCGACCTCGTTTCCGCGCGACACTTCTGCCGATCCTCTGTACATACTGTGTATGTACCTCGTTCTCGCCATGGATCCGGAGTCGCGTAGCTCCGTCTGGCTCTTGATTTACGATCATGATCGATCGTTGAACGCGTGGGGAACACACAATCTAGCCGCAGCGTGCTGTCACTGGATTCCTCGATCCACTATTTTCTGCTATCGCGAGACGGAAGTGTTGCTCCCCGGCGCGACTGTTTCGCGACATTTGTTGCACAGGCCCGGCGTTTCTTGGCCCAGTTGGGTCCCATGTGGCGAGACCGGGATTTTAGAGTCTTCGTGGCGGATAGAATCTTCGTGGTCCCGCTGTGTATTTTACTTCTACAGATCGGTAACAAACCACGCCTTTTCGGACAATGTCGCATATCGTTCATTTATTATGCATTTATTATGAAATATATACATATTTCTAAGAAAAAGTATAATAATAAATATATAAATTGTAATGCACTTTGTAACTGATGTATACGGCGATTAGCCCAGTATCTAAATAACAACTGATTATTTTATATTCCTAAGTTGGTGATAAACGATTAAAACAATTTGCAATTTCAGGTAATTTTATAATTACTTATGTCACTTCTCTTATGAGTGAACGATGTATTCATCACACGTATTATTGCAATTTACTTTGTAATAAATTCTCAAAAAATTTCGACTATTCAAGATTTAATTCCTTCTGGAAAATGAGAACATTTTCAAAAATCAAATATCAAATTTTACGATACAGTTCTTTCTTCATAGAAAAAGTGTATAATCAAGAATTCTCATGATTTAAATCCTTACACGATACAGTTCTTCAAAGAAAAACTGTATAATCAAGAATTCAATTTGATATATCGAAGGAAAATTCAGAAGAGGGCAGCCAGAACATTTGGGAACCGGAATTCCCAAAATGTTTAAGTTATTCACGGTACTCATGATTTAATTCCATACGATACAGCTCTTCAAAGAAAATGTCTAATCAAGAATTCAATTTGATATATCGAATCAAAATTCAGAAGAGGGCAGCCAGAACATTCGGGAACCGGAATTCCCAAATTGTTTCAACTATTCACAGTACTCATGATTTAATTCCATACGATATAGTTTTTCAAAGAAAATGTCTAATCAAGAATTCAATTTGATATATCGAAGGAAAATTCAGAAGAGAACAGCCAGGGAACATATTTTCCCGATTAATTCACTTCTTTTATTTTCGTAAGAACGAGTCGACCGTAACGCGAATACCTACATACTTGTTCACATAGCTCGTACCAGATAATAACGAGTGGATACCGATCGGATACTGTTTTATCGCCGACAGATGCTCAGTCCGAAGACTCGAAAGTTCTGTTGGTAATGACTAGTGCGATCTGTAATGGCTGGTTGGTTCGCTTGTTCCACGGTGTGTTTCTTCCTCTATTTTCTTGCGGCTTCTTCGTGCGCTGAAACGCGTGTTCGGATATACTCCCGACAGTACATGAGAACCCGATTATTTTTGTTGACACCCTTTCATGATCGTCAACCCTTAAGTCGCGGTGCGTTCGTATCGGTCTATTTTTCGTTACAGATATTTATTAAACATTTTTATTTGTCATCTTCCAGCCCGGGAACGTAAAAAATTAATTACGGGTTGTCGTAGGCTGCCTCGTTGGACGATGATTTGAAGCTTTCATATTCGCTCAAGTACCAAATTAATTTCTTTCCGAACTATGTATAGTGCTTGTATCTGTTTTCTTTTTATTCTTATGATGCGTCAGTGTTTTCAATGACGAAACTTCTAAAGTAACTTTGATTTCTATTTTTAATCAAGAGTGTAGAAATAACTCTAGAGACTCGTTTTAAAATTTTTGGAAGTGTTGAAACAGTTGAGATTACATACTCGTGAATAGACTGCAAATCTTGTACATAGATTTACTTCTTTTCTTGAGGATTTTCGTTGAGTGACTTAAAAGTAAAATATTTTTAAGCAATAGTGCAGAAATAACACCAGAGACTCGTTTAAAATTTTTGTAATTGTTCAAACAATTGAGATCTCGTACTTGTGAGTAGATTGTAAATCTTTATGTAAAAGAGCAAGAGTTAGATGCATGTTTACTTCTTTTCTTGAGAATTTTAGCGGGTCAAAGATAAATTAACAGTGTCCTAAAATTCTTGTTACATGTATATAGCAATTGGAGATTTCTTCTCGAAAATTCGAACCACTGCATCCGTTAAATAAATAGTAGTGCAAAGGCTTGAACGACTTGGTTTCAATGAAACTACCAATGTAAGGATATTTAACGATAGCTTTGCACCCCTCTACCTTTTTGTTCGAGGTCCTTCAGGTGCAAACGTCCGAGTTTCGCACGTAGCTGGCCTTTTAGCGGGCGTCGACTAATTAACGCGAGCTGCACTCGCCGACTTTGACAGTCGCTGGTATTGTTAGCCCGGCCGCAACGATAATTACGTGGCCCGTAACGATCCGCACAGGACGGCCATTTATCGTTTCAACGCGGATTTTCGCTTTTCTTTCGCCTGGCCGTTCTCGGTACCATTTCTGTCTTCTGTGTTCCTCCGTGAACACTATAGCGAACCGTTCCGAACAGCGCAATTCTCACCCCGGATGCAATTGTTCCGGGAAAATCGACCGAACCAACGAGCAGAAAGTTCGTTCAATAGCCAATGGGAACGTGACGGTAAATTATTTGGTTTAGCTTCGATGATTGAATCGACTTCTTGCTTCTGGGAACGCGAAATGGATATTCACGAGGATCTCGAAAACCGATCGGAGAAATTTATTGTGTTCTTATTTTTCGTTCAATCAGAAATTAAGGATAGGAAACTATGTATTTTGTATGAAGATTCGATATCCATATGTTTATTAGTAGACTGCGGATCTTTATGCAATTATGGCTTTTGAGAACTTTCAAAAAAATGCTAGGATATAAAATACGACGGAATTTAGTACGATTTTTATTTATTTCAGATCTGAAAAGGCTACTATCGCGGAAAAGAAGATTCTATTCGATTCGAATTTCTAAAAGTTCGTCTAGGAAAATCGCAAATTGCATAAACATCCGCACAGTCTATTTATTAATAATCGAAATGTCAATATTCATGGCAGTGAAAAATATTTTGCAAATTGTAAAAGTATTGCACAGGGCGATGTTCTTGGTAATGAGAACAATTCCGACTCAAGGTCACATCTACCAATGTTTCTTTTTCTTAATGGGATTATGTTACTACAAAGTGATAGATAAGATCAAGACGAATTTAACGATCCGTAACATCATGATCTTCTTATAACCTCGACTACCACGAATAACATTATATCTTTATTATACCAATTTCCATTTTTTCTTGGTACACAACAATATAGAATTCCACATTTAAAAACATTGATGACCTTGAGATGTCTAAAAAAAAGAAAACGTAACCTTGAGACTTTTTCTCTCCTTTCCACAATATTTGTCCCCTAAAATCTAATTATGTTTAACTCTTATTCTATCACACTGTATAACCAAGATATTCAATGTTCTTAAATATACACTCTGCTCGAATATCAGAGATGTTGTCGAGGCTATCAATATGGCATACCTCCTTCCATTGACAACATCCTTGAAAAATGGTTCTAACACATAGTTTACAAACGAACGAAATCGTAAGACGAATCAAACGCAGCCACGATGAAAGGCCGACCGTACATTAGATTGTTTGGGCGGCTGCGAGTTCAACGAAAGCTTCGAATATGCTGACATTCTGTTTCCATGAGTCTCACGTATCGGTCAGGGTGAAACAATCGCGCTGTATCCATGGCTCCGTGTATGCGCTTTTCACCGGTAATCGCCGTGATCGCCATTGCCGAGCTTAGCAAACTGTAAATAAAACGTCCGGCGTGCTTGTGTAAAACAAACCCGGCTACCCAAGTGTTTCGAAGAACGAATATATTCGTCAGAGTGACCTGATTATTTTCAGATTAAAAATTCAGATACATACTCATTCCTTGAACTAATTAAATCGGTCACTAATAGACTACAGATTGAATTTATGACGCACGTAAATTTATAAAAAAAAGAACAAGACTTTTATGGCAAATTAAAATCCCACCATTTAGCGCGAGTCATTTTCTTCTAAGGAACATAACATCAAAATTTTTAACGATTTTACTGTTTGTTTCCGAATTCTTGAACACAATGATAAGGAAGGAGACAGACGTACCAATAAAGGGGCCCCTAGACGACCAATAATATTGTCAAAACATAATAATATATAATATAATAATATATAATACAATAATATATACTATAATAATATATAATATAATAATATATAATATAATAATATATAATATAATAATATATAATATAATAATGTATAATATAATAATATATAATATAATAATGTCAAATGATGAATGTCAAATGCGTCGTTCCAATATTTGTTGTGGTTGCTCTTCATAACGGTCAATAGATCAGTTCAATTTAGACCAGCATGGAATATAGTTCCATTAATTCAAATTTCTAAAATTCTTTATACATAGCAAGTAGGTGTCTTAAGGGTTCTTTTATCAACAGTGTTCTTTTCCGTGTTAAATAACAAAGATATTAATTCCATATATATTTTCAGACGCATACTCTTGAGAATGATCCAAACCCGGATCGAAACGTAGAGGTTAAATTTTGCAAATTTGCTTTGTCTTTTCATCTGATCGAAACTGTGCGCTGTGAGCATATTCACTCTTATTAAATAATATAATAATATTGACGAGGCGCATTGAAAGGGCATATTGACCGTTTAGCAGGGGCTCAAATTGTCAATTAATTCATTAATTCAATTATTGTCGACCAACGTTGACGAAATTATTGATCGTCTAGAGTCTAGGGGCCCCTTGAGTAATGTTTTAACCGTGCAGTGCTGTTCCAAAACATCCCCTCGTACCCTCGCGGGTCCGTGACCCCGTTCCAAGAGCAGTCCCCTCCCGTAGAATGTTTGAACACGTGACCGGGCCGTGCCCCAACGAAAGTCACTTTAGACAGGGAACAGTTAAGCGGTCACACTATTTGTTTTCTCCATCTGGCACGGCACGGCGCGTAGGTATTAGGTATATGCACAGGACGGGCCCGGCTCGGCGGCCTGACATTCTCCGGGCCCCGATTCACGGCGCTGCGGGGGGAACAAACCACGGGGCCCTTGTACTGTTACAACGACCCGTAAAGAAGCCGATATTATTCCTACGTACGACAGTAGTTACCGTTGACATTCCACGGCCGAGGGTTACGAGCGGCGCTATGCACGTAATTCTCATTCTTTTTCCCCTCAATTACAACCGGCTCACCTACCAGCCAGTCAAAAACAATCTCCGCGCACGCTCTCAAATGAAGTGACTTTCTTAAAAGGGGATCGAACGACTCGACTTGTTGCAAGAACTTTGAGGAATCCAGGTTTCCACGTGATGTGTGAACACTCGCGACACAAACAAGTTCAAAAAACACGTTTCGTTGATTTATGTTGATTCCACAGTGTCTCATTGATTCACGGGAACGTCTTATTGTCGGCAAATTTGTTTATGTACAGTTTCAAGGTGACCTTTCTCTTCTCAAGTGTGGAACTGTTTGTTTTCATTTAGTCTGGTTGTGCCATACTCTATGACTAGTTCTTTTATCATTTTTATTTGTAGAGGTCCTTGAAGGCCATCTCATTGCTGTGCAAATCTGACCTTCGTTAAATATATAGAACTTGTTTCTAGTATATTAGAAAGGGGGTGGATTTAGTATAATTTTTGTTACATCTTCATAATATCTTACAGAAGACTTGCAATACATTTAACAAATTATTAGAAGTGTATATAAATTCTGCTTGGGGAAATGGCAGAGGTATTATTGTTATTCAATTTATCATTTTTTAGCTGACATTTCGAATGGCTGTTGTAATATTCATTTTTTTACTCGATTTTGCTTGTGAAAATGGCAGAGGAGTAATAAAAAAAATTTATTAATTCATAAATAATTACTAAAATAAAATAAATTATTAAATAATTTGTTTTATTATATATGTTATTCAATTTGTAATTTTTTAGTTGTCATTGAGTGGATGTCGCAATATTCATTTTTTTACACGAATTTTGCTTAGGAAAATGGCAGAGGGGTTTTCGTTATTCAATTTGTAATTTTTTAGCTGACATTGAGTGGCTGTTGTAATATTCATTTTATACATGAATTTTGCTTGAAAATTTTGTAATTTATAATTTTTCAACTGACACTGTGTGGCTCTTGTAATAATTATAATACTTCATACTTCGTTTTTCCACAGATTTTCATTCAATCCATACACTCAGGTTGCTATATATATTACCCTTGTCCGTCCCCAGTTAGAATATGCTTCAACTATATGGTCTCCGAAAAGCGTTAAATATGAAATTATGCTGGAGAGAGTGCAGCATAAATTCCTCAGGTTTTGTGCATATAGGACAAACAACCCAATGTCATTCTTTGATCATAATTACTCAAAGATATTAAACACAGTCAACCTTGAAACATTATCCGATCGTAGAACAGTTTCCGACCAGAGCTTTATCTTCAATTTGATTAATAATAATATAGATTGTCCCTCACTCCTAAGGCAAAACAATTTCTATGTACCTGAACGTGTTTTGAGAACGAGAGCAGGATTTCAAACAATGAAATCCAAATCCTCATATGGAATAATAAATCCATTAAATCGCATTATTGCTTGCTCTAACAGCTTTTATAACAATATCGATTTTTTTAATGGCACGTTACAGGCATTCAAAACAAAATTGCGCAATACTATTTGTTAATCTTACCTGTACTTGTTTAGTTTCGCGCGGTCCATTTTTATGTAAATTTTAATTAAGACTTAGGTTAAGACTTTTTATGTTATTTTTTTTTTGTCATGTCTTCTTTCTGTTTATATCATTTATACTGTAAAAACTGTATACATTTGTATAAAAGGACCTCGGTCCGTATATAATAATAATAATAATAATAATAATAATAATACTCAAGTCCATTCGATGACGGAGTCCTAGCAATAACAGAGTAATTCGAGACAATCCGGAAGTCGCTCCTTTATTCCAAACATCCATTAAATATCGATAGCATCGGAACCAGGAAAAAACTGTTGTTAGCGATATGTAGAGCAAATTAACATCATTTGGGTGAACCTGATAATCTGGAAGCTCGCAGGCACAGCTGCACGCACCGGCAGCACGCGTTATATTTACCGTGGAACTACAATACGCATGTGTGAACAGAGTGTGGAGTACAAATTAGCAGCGGTAGCAAACACCTGTTGCGCTACAAATATTGGTAGCTACGGCTGGCATCACTTCATTAACTCTAATTCGTAGCGGTTAGATATTCAATGTGTTCAAATAAAATGGCAGGCTCCGTTCCACTATTAACTCGTCTACTTCGGTAGGAAATAGATTCATCATCGCGGGAAATCGGTGACAAATCAAATCAGATTATGAACTCTCTTATTCAGGCCCTGAATTTCAGGGTGGTCCAGAAAATACCGGGCCATTTTAAAAATTTACATTTATTCTTTTATAAATAAATTCGCATTTTAGATAGGCTAATTACTTTTGGGCCACTCTGGGTTAGGGCTGTAACTTTTCCGAAGCTTCGAAGACTTCGAAGCTTCGAAGGATTCGAAGGAACGAAGGGAACTTCGAAGTTTCGAAGTTTCCAAGTTTCGAAGTTTCCAAGTTTCGAAGTTTCGAAGTTCCGAAGCTTCGAAGTTTCGAAGTTTTCAGGCTTGACGCTTGACAAAACTCACGTATTCAGTAGGACTGTAACCTTCCTTCGAAGGTCGAAGCTTCGAAACTTCGGAACTTCGAAGTTTCTGAGATCGAAGCTTCGAAATGCGAAGCTTCGAAGCTTCGAAATCTTCGACCTTCGAAGGAAAGTTACAGCCCTACTCTGGGTTGGCACCCAAAATTTGTTTGGCGTTCAATAACATTCTAGTCGATAGATTTCATCGCCTCGGCACGCACCTTCATGTCTAAAATATACATGAATTTATAATTATCCAAGAAAATGTTGAAGATATATTAAATGTAACGTAAGAGTGCGTTCATTTGTTCTCGTGACATAAGGAAATTATAACGAGCCTGATTCGTCAGAGAGCTGTTGAGACAATAAAAATTGCTATCTGTCTTATCAAATTACAAACTCTAGGGGAGTAATACACGTTACGATTGCTTTATTTACGGTCACAGATAAAAATGTAACTCGTATCGATCGTAGACCTTCAACTTACAAAATATTTTCTCAGATAACCAAGAGACTCGGGAATCAAGTGACGTAACCAGTCGAAGGTAAACGGTCAGGCAGAATATTAGAATTTTATTCGAATTTATTACATTGTTATTCCATACTTGTGACATATATTCGTGACACCACCAAAATCATCGGTGTAATGCAGTCGAAGTACCTTGCACAATTTGATTGAACAGTCACAAATAGTAACACTATTTTTAAATGAAATTATTAGGGTTGAAATATCGACAATGTTTCAAGAATCCGAAATATAGAAATATAATTATTTTTAGATCGCTCGTGCACAAGAAAAATGTCACAAATATAAAAACACAAATTTTACTAGCTGTGGCTACAAGTAAAAATAAATAAAACCTAATAGGGCTATCTATGGGATTAGTTTTATAAGTATGTGTTCACCCTTTGCACTCGGAGCTATTTTAACTCGAAAATTAAACGTTTCTTCCAACATAAATCATTTCGTTCTGTATGATTTTTTTTTTCATTTTATGGATATAAAATTGATATAATACCTCATACGATACCTAAATGTTTAGTAATTGATTGGATACCAACATATTTAATAGTATAAACAATATCTTGGATAACGGTACAGCGATTTTAATAAAAATGTATTTATCCATACTCTGGCGAGTATTTCAATGCAATAACACGAAAACAGAAAGATTTTTTTAATGCATGAGCGTACTGTAGCAGCTGACCAGTTCGCATTTTGCAATTATTCCTTCAGCAACGTTTCCAGAATCACACGGCACAAATCGAGGTCGACTTCCGGCGGCCCAAGGTCCCGCGGGACCGATAACCACGGACGAGAAACGTGCTACACGATTCGCGAAATGTGCCGCGCCGATCCCGATCGTCCTTAGAGCTTGTTTACCTGCACGTTGGAACGCAGCACGAACGATTTACAATTTACACGCCGGCTACGGGTAAGCGAAACCGTATCGGACCAGCGATTCGCAATATTTGAGTTGAACATACGGCTGGCAATATCGATATCGGGACGCGATAAGGACCACCGAGTCCACGACGCCGATTGGCTGGTCACGTCGACCCGATACCGATGCAATAACCGTTGCAGATAATCGAATTACACACAGATGCTTTATCGCCAGGTGTACTACGACGCATTATTCCCGCGAACTACGGCGTAAATCGCGGTCAAGTCGATATTTCGCGTTTCGATACGCGATCGCGGGAACAGATCGCGTGGGACGGTCTGCTGATAGGGTTGGCTCCTCTTCCTGATGCTTTTGTCACCTTGATCTTATGCACTGAGAAAAAAAATTGTTACTTCAATAACACGCGTGTTATTGTAATTTTTTACTTCGATGAATATCAATGTATTCTTTTCAATAGTATGAAATTTTGAAGCAAATCGTGATGTATTTGAATTGTCTATCATGAAATGATTGAAAATAGTATTTGATTCAATACCGTATATTATTATTCGTGATATTTCTTTTTTTCCTTCAATCAGATATGTTGTTAAAAAAATTTGAGAAATATATTGATTTATACTGGAATTGGTTTGAGGCCGTATCTTATTTTTTTGAAAACATTGATGGTCAAGCTATTGGCTTATATGATTGGCGGAAGTTATTTTTGCTATTGAAATTCAATAGTATTAAATATTAAAATAAATTCATATGATATTGGCACTATTCAATAGTACATCTTATTGAATCAACATATATTTTTTTTGTTTCGACAGGATTTTTTTCTCATTGTGGCAACGGAAACTACAGTGGTCCCCGGAAGTATTATCTCGCTAAATTCCAGATAATATTTAATATTCGTCACGTTAACTCTTTGCACTCTGAATTATTTTTCAATTTTCTTGCCAACTTCCTACTATTTTAACACATTACCGACCGGTGATTACTGCATAATTTTGAAAAATCTATGCTACATGGGTAAACACTTTTTAATGGAACCTTCAATAGCAACAACAATTTTCATTGTGAACTAACAAGTCACCCTCAGTAACGTCATCTAATAGTTTCATTTAAGATTGCAATGTAAAAGAAAATTTCTATATTTTCCTTTTGCACAGCATAATTATTGAAAATCCTATTAATAGGCTTCCGGTGTTTCATTTGAAATTTACTTCGGAGGACTCGACTGCTACTTTTATTTCATACAATTTTATTTATTAATTACACTTCTATGCGATAGAAAGAAGCACCTTATATTTAATAGAAAAACGTAAAGAGTCAGATAAGAACACAGCAGGTTTTAGAAAAGGATTCCGCAGTTTAATTGAATAATCAATAAATCAATCATTGCAGAATACAATTTCTACATAAAGATATTGTTTGTCATTATATCTTATAATTATACTGGGTGCTTCTTTCTTTTGCACAGCAGTGTATATTAAATAATACTTGTACTTTATTGTAATTTATATTTGTGGAACTTATATTTGTTTTCAACTAAAAAACAAGACAATTAAATAAATGAGGGAAGAACCAAATATGAAACATAAAAACCCGTTCTATTTACATTTATCTTTCTCTGATGTCGAAAGGATGTGGCCACAGAGTAACTAACCTAAAAATAATAAATTGAACAATTTTGTTTCGTTATAAGAAAAATAATTGCATACAAAATTGAATTGAACAAATTCTTGACAAATTTTTTTGGACTTTTTCAATCCAAAATGGCAACCGCTTAATACGTCTGTTTTTCAAATTAGAGTAAAAATGTATTTTCTACTTCCTAGAGGTTTTCGGTGTGTATAAGAAACATTTTATTTAATGAACAGTTCTTCCCGAATTTTTGAGTACGTGACAGAAGGCCGGATAAAACTGTCTACCTCGGTTCTGTGCATTTAAGGTTAAATTCGTTCGGTAACGTATTATCTTGGCGACGCTTTTTATCGCGTTCAAATATTGATGTATATCGATATATACATACATATATCGATGTAACGAGAAGTTACCGAGCTTCGTATCTCGCCTCGAAGGAATCTTCGTTCCACATTTTTTTTTTTAGCTGAGAAGACGCGGTTGATTCTTCGTAAATCAATGTTAATCGAAAGTATTTGATATGGAACGTGTTAATACGCCAATATGAGAAAAACGTGTATACCGTAATAATTAGATTCTCTAGCATAAAAGTATAGCACGATTAAATATTAGAATCTTCGTTCTGTTTTGGAGAAACGCAATGGTAGAACGCTTGACCAAGAAGGAAGACGCAGGGTATACGTAGAGCTAGAAAAAAGATTTTAGAAAGTGCAGGATTGCTGGAAGTTAATGGTACAAGCGTAAAACATTATTGGAAAGGAAAGGACGCCCACGTGCTGCCTATCACGGAGCGGACAGCTTCGTTACCCCCGTATACCAGTATTTTCCGATCGCGTTCGGCAATCGACAATAAAGTGCTAAACTATCGTACGAATAAAGACATGCCCTCGATACAGTTGCACAGCCTCGGCAAAAATGTTTCACCTAAACGGGCACTCGCATTCACTGCATTTTTCTTCAATTCATTGGACGAGAGTTTCTTTTTCTATTGTTAATGACCAAAACCTATTCCATCGACGGCTCCTCAGCCTCGTTGCTTTCTTGAACTTTATTCACAATGTCTTTTAACCTGTGTGCATTTGCTTTATACAATAATTAATAGACCGACGATCTATATGCAAAATAAAAATTGTCTTCATCGATCGCGAGAAATAGAAACTGTATCGAATGTTATTTCTCCCCTTAATGATTTTTAGACTGAGGATCTTTATGCAAAATAAAAATATTCTGCATTGTGATTGTGGGAAATAAAATAAAACTTGATTTCATCTTTGAATGACTTTTTTACGTTGAAAACAACATTACAATACGTTTAGCATGTCTGGTTATATGCGCAAGTTGTAATCTTTTAAGAACGTAAAGATACGCAAACACGCCCTGATGTTGGGTTTGATACAGAACATATCTAACTGATACACAAACCGTAAAACTAAAAAAAAGAAAAATGTGTAACCTCTTTACTCAAACTACTAAATTCTATAACTCAAACTATGTAAAATAATGCGATTTATGTTCAGCTGTATAGACCCCATTTTGGGGCCTGGGTAAGCTTAATAAAAAAAAAAAACATTACAATATTCTTGAATTTCTCTCATCTATTACTGTTTTATATTTCACCCAACTAATATCTTCATAAATGCATAAAGATCCGCAGTATAATGATTTTAATAGAGGAGAAATCATACATTGACATCTACGATTTTTAGAATTTCCCAACATTTTTGGAATTCATGTAATAAATGCATAAAGATCCGCAGTCTAACAATTAAAATAAACCAGTGCAGAGTACTTGCACCGATGACAACGAAGTTAACGATTACACTGCGCATGGAATTAAATAAAGTATTCGTCTCACAAATTCAAGTTGAAAATGACTTTTCAAGCCGACTGCAGTGTTCTTCGCTCGACGCCAGAATACAAAATGGCGGGCATAAAACGTGCGCGAAACGGGACGCAAAAAGGGGATCGGAATACGGTATCAAACAACGTTGCGACACGCATATGTGTTTTAATACTTCGTTCCTCTCGTTATCCTGCCGCCAAGGCCTCCGGAGCAGTTCAAGAAACTCGACAGGGCGCGGAGGGGGAGGGTTTTAAAAGAAACGTGCAAGACTTTCCATGACAATAGTGCTCGTAGAGCGTATTTGAGGCGTCTCGAGTTTCACTCGTCGACTCCGAGATCTCTCGAGACGGTTTCAATCCCATCGCAGTTGCACACCTATGCACCGGTGTTGCAGGATGGATGTGCGCCGAGTACAGGGAGCGATAAGCCGCAGCTGAGACCGGGCCCCAATCAGCTATGTTTCACGGTGCCTCGCGACATTACCACTTTATATCACCTATCGTTCCCCATATATATTTGGCCGAGCGTGTGCTCGCGTACACCGTACACGCGTCTTCCGTCGTAGAGCCGCGCATACTTCAGCATACGCCACGTACAGGAATGTAGAAAACGTAAACACGAACGGAACGATATCGGAGCCGAGAACCCCCCCTTGCTTTATGGTGTCTCTGGTTCCGTTTCGAGGCCCCCGCTCTTCGCGTTCGCTCCGAGGACTACGATAGCTCGGATTAGTGTCGCGGGTCGGGTCCGTCCGGCGACGCTAAGCCGGACTGTCTGAACTTGGCTCTTTCCTCGATAGAATAGAACGTAGATGAATTCCTTGGAAAGACTTCTTACGGGACCAACAATCATTGACAATACTACCCTTATGGATTTGCTTAAATGCGAAAATAGTTATGGAAGTCTAATA
>CM052282.1:5469116-5479994 GCA_028455765.1 Lasioglossum oenotherae | reverse complement strand
TCTGTTCCTCACACTTGACTTAGAACATTTTTATTTCATTTTTGTTCGTCACATTTGACCTAAAACATTTTTATTTACTTTCTGTTCCTCACACTTGACTTAGAACATTTTTATTTCATTTGTGTTCCTCACACTTAACTTAAAACATTTTTATTGCACTTGTATACCTCACACTTGACTCAGAACATCTTTATTCTGCATGGAAATGCACAGTTCCTTGATCACGCACATATTAAATCAGAACACAGTATTAATCGATTATGAATTCTAAAGGAAGTGTAGATAGTCACCGATTCAAATTCGGAAGACATGATTGACTCGTCACTGGAGAAAAAGCAGCGGCCTCGACGATTTCTCCGATCGTCTCCTTATTAATCATCCTCGCGGCTCTAATCGGCCATGTTTCTTGCTTACGGTGATAATGAATGTTTTCGCGCGTCTGCGTTACGCAAGCCCGCGATGCTTCCACCGATTCGGTAGAGGGCGAGAAATCGCCTAAGAAACTCCATAAATTTCAATGCGCGAACAGCGCCGCGCCGTATCTCGTTACATAAATAGCCAATTAGGCACGCGAGTGAACGCGCGCAAGTTTCCGAGAGGATATCGTGCTCGTCGATCAATCCTCGTCGCGGAAACGCGATTTGGAAAATTTACGAACGACACTGGAGATTCGACGCTCTTGCAACTCCGCATGGATTTTCAATATTCCAAGTAGAATAAAAATCATTTTCCGCGGAGACGAAAGGCTGATCGGTTTGAATCGAACGGGACAGGATAAGGAATGTCTTGTTTCTTGTCAAAGGACAGAGAAGCCTGAACGAAAGTTCAGTCGATCGATCTGAAACGCGAATGGTGCGCGTTGTCCGCTTAACCTTTTCGCCGCGGAGGATCGGGAATATTATCAGACTCCATGAGCACCTATATCGTCGCATTCTATCGGCGGCGTTGCTTCCCCATTGCATTCTCACGCCATGGATATTGCAAGGGCATTCGCGTTCCGTGCGTGGTAGCCGCCGCCGCCATTTTTAAACGTCCGCCGCGGGAACGCGCAAATAACCCGTTCTTACTCTACCGTTGGTACCTTGGAACTTGAAGATTTTGTTTACAATCAATTACTAGATCTTCATGCAAAATGAAAATTAAATTAGATTTTCCATGAACGTATAAAATTTGCAGTCTAATTATTATATATTATTATTTTGTAGCCGCTTATAGGAAGGTAATGCGATAAATACAAAAATGATGCATCCATAAAAGTAATTCCCGAAGCCCACTGCTTTTTCTCCTCAAATTACATGAAACACAAGAAATTTGTCAAACTGAAATGCAAAGGACATTTCGCACGAGTATTTCCAATGCGTACGAGGGTTAATAATCTTCTGGAACCAGAAAAGATACTCTTCTTCTCGAATTCGAGTGACCGAGCCTGGCTCAAGGTGCTAGCCGATCCGCGAGAGACAAAAGTTGCACATGTCGGGCTACAAGGTTATACCTGCACATACCAACACGACTGTACGTTCGACTGACAGATTGAAATGACCGACGGGCCATTAATACTTGCTGTTATTCAGCATGCGAGGCTCTGGCACGAAGGGATCACGGGAACTTTATGGATATGATTGCTGTTTGCCCCGTAGCTACCCATGCACGTTCGCGCGTATGCACGGGTCGTTCCGAAAGTCTTGAACCTTTTCGGTACGGGGAATACGTACAGCCTGCCGAGGCATTCTTGATTGCACCTTAATTTGTTCGACTTTTCCTTGAATAAATTTCATCTCGCTTTCGTAAAAATTCCCCGTTACCTTATTGCAATTTCATTCGGTTAATTGCCTTCGCGAGGGAACAAAGTTCCTTTTACCGAGCCGCACGTGAAACGCAACGTACATATTTTATTTAACTCGTGCTCGTACCTGCTACTATACCGACACATACTGTAATTGGATAATGAATTTATTTGATTAATACTGCCTCTAATATTTGTTGATACCACTCGAAGATATATCGCGCTGAGGGTTGAAATTGATACTCCAAAACCGACATTATTTCTACATCAAGTTAATCATCGGAGATCACCAGTGTATTAATTCGTTTGCTAACACGTCTGTTAAACGGTTATTAATAGATTGCAGATCTTTATGGAAAATAAAAATGTTCTGCATTGATTGTGGGAAGCAGGAATGAATTGAAAATTGATTTCATCCCTTAATGACTTTCTTACATGAAAAATGTTACGATATTCTTAAAGTTTTCTAATCCTTTACTGTTTTATATTCCTTCCAACCAATTTCTCCATAAATGCATAAAGATCCGCAGTCTAGTTCTTAGTACAGTGATCCAACCTAGACGCTAGTTCAACTAAAGATACTCTTCTCCTGTTATTGTTTTTTTAGAGTACTTATTAGGTATACACAAGTTAATTCGTGACTCTTCCCTCACAATTCGTAAACGATCTCCAGTGAGGACACTAAAAAGTATAAAATAATTTCCATTTAATATATGTGAATACACACGAACTTAAATACAATACAATCTTTTCGGAGGCGGCGCACACAAATATATTATTTAAATATAAATATATTAGTATTCAGAAGAATTTAAGGATTTTCGTAATTTCCAGTGTCGAAAATTTTCAATTTTGCGCCGCCTCCGAAAAGATTGTATTGTATTTAAGTTCGTGTGTATTCACACATATTAAATGGAAATTATTTTATACTTCTTAATGCGTTTTTTCGAAGTGGGTTTAATTTTTTTTTAAGTTTTTTTTTATTTCACACTTTTTTTTATCTCTGTCAGCCGTCACATTCCAAATCGTAATTTATAAATATCTGAAAGCCACAATCGATAACGGTAACGACGTCGCGTCGTTACCACCCTACATTTTCGCAAATAAAATCGTAATTAATAAAGAAATGTAAAATTTTTTTGCACGGGACCATCCCGGGAACATACTCTACAAGATGCAAAAGGTTTCGTTCCGATTGGTCCATCCATCTCGGCGTAATCGGTGAACAATCATAGAAAAAAAGGCACATATAGATCGAATTGAGTAACCTCCTTTTTCGAAGTCGGTTAATTAATAAATTGATGCGTACATTGACGTTCAGCTGTTCTGCGAAGTGAACGAACGTATTTCATCGTGGAAGGATCAATTTCATCCGAGGCCGGCGTTTAAGAAAAATGTGCTAATACTGATACTTCATCAAGGATCTTCCGCCCTGCGGTGGAAGAATCAAATTAGCGTAATTCTACCCTTAGTATCTACATTAATTCCTTTGATCTCCGCTTCTCGGACCTTGATCCTAAGCTCGTGGCGACCGTGTTGCGTCATGTGAATCATTTCCGAACTTTCAGGAAGCCTACGACCCAATGGATCAGGGTCATTCGCATTTGAGTGCGACTCTATGAAGTGCTGCTTCTTCGAATGATGGAAAACTCTTACAAAGGGGGAAAATCGCGTTTCGCCTCGATGGAGGGAGCTCTAGGCCCGTTTCCGAGGTAGCGGTGGCCTCGGAGCGAGGCGAGATAATCGGCGGGTTCGAGTTCTGGGTAGGTTCGCACCTCCCGTGCTCGGAGGTAGCGCCAGAGGGAGCAGGGATGGTCGGCTCAGTTTCCGCGCGCAATTTATCCGCGCTCCTTGCGAAATTCCCGGAGATAAGGGGCAACGGCGTGCCTCGGTGCGGCACGTATCTCGCGCATATGCAGCCGCATCGAGCCCGAAGAAAAAGAGGGAACACGACGCGCGGCGAGGAGAAAGGAGCGAAGCGGAGAGAGCGCGCGAGGAGTACGTGCGTGCTTGTGCACGTTGGTTCGTGCGGAGCCATACGCACCGCGGGCAAAAATAAGGACAGAAATAGCGGCAATTACCGTCGGGCCGAGAGAGACGGGGATATTCATCATCCGAGGTCATTTGAATACCGCGGTGCCGAGAGAAGAACGAGACAGGCGGATCGACGAGCATCGCCAGGATCCTCTTTCGACGGAGGAAGACGCCGAACGAAGAGGAGGGAACGACGTATGAGAGACGAAGAGGCGAACAGAGAGAAGGTTCTACGTGAGGCTGAACACAGGTAAACGGTCGCCGGCGGAGAGAGGAAGACGATCGGGGCCAGGTGAGAGGGAAAAGGGAGGCTGGAGAACCGGTTGCCGAGGAGGTAAACACGCGAAGGTGATGTACCCTCCGTGCCTCTCTTCGTCACTACAAAGTGGCCGGGCTCCTCGGGGATTTCGAGTGACGTTCCCGAAAAGTCGGAGCAGAGGTCGCCCGAGAGCAGCGTGGAACAGTGTTCCCGGAAGAGAGAACGGGAAAGAGCAACGTGCAAATAGGAGTCCAGGTGACCTATCCCAGACCTCCGTTGGAAACAATCGAGCAGCAGGGTTGTCGAGAAGATGAGCAAGTCGCGTGATGGATTTAATAGACGAAGGAACAGTCGATACGCGAGCGAAGGACGCGATGAGAAAAAATTACACGGATTCCTGGTTCGGATGGCAGGTGTACCAACTTGTTATTCGGCGATTCGGTTCTTGCGCGGGCCCTCCGGCTCAGAAGAAAGGCTAATGTTTTGATCCCGGCTGGACTTTACTCACCGCACGTCGTAATCTCGAGACGTATGCTGACTTTTGCTCCGGTTAATTCCCAAAAAAATGCCGGGACCGGCTGTTTTTCGGCGCCCGGACCGGGTGAAAGTAGCTAGCTCGCTGACTTTTAAACTGCCCTCGCGGCTTTCCCATAAAAAGCCGCTCCGCCGTGATTCAGCGTTGCACCGGCGAACATGTGTCAAGAAATTGGCCGGATCGCTGGAAAAAAGCGATCGGCCGGGCCCATCTGGGGGTCGGGTGGAGGGAGCACGGACCCCGCCCGGACCAGAACGCACCAACCGCGGGGATCGCGCGCGGAAAAAACGCAACAATCGAATCGATCGACGATAGTCCCGCGCGTTTCGTTGTTATTCGACGCGGCCCGGTCAATTATCTTGCCGTTACACGCGAATTGTTACCGCGGTCGTCCACTGCCTCTGTCTTCTTGGTGCATCGGCGCAATTTGTCTTGTGCAATATCGTGGTCGTTTCACGATTGACACGTGGTCGTTTTAAAAATTATTACTTATCGAATCACTTGGTTTTATGTTATTCGTTGCGATTTCCAAAATTCACTATCTTCGGCGATTACATCGTGCAGCATTACGTTGTTTTCAAGGTTATTCGAAGGCCATCAATATCTTGTTCATATTCATGTGGTTTATCTTGATGTTTACCATCTGATGCACAATTACATTGGAGGTGACCTTTAATTTCTTTAAGGATAATTAATAACTAGACTGCGGATCTTTACGTAAAATAAAAAATGTTTGCATTGATTGCAAGACACAGGAGCCAAATAAAAATTTCATTCTTCTTTTGATGATCTTGATAAGGTGAAACTAATACACTGGCGGGCTGCAATCTTTTAAATACCTCCACTGTTTTAAATTGTACGTACTAAAACTTTAAATTGTACGTACGTTGTAAAATCCGCAGTCTATTAATAACTGAATTATACTTGATTTTGTGTTATTTCCTGCACATTTTCCAAAAAATGTCGCCATCAATATTTTGTTCATGTTCGCGTGTTTTAATTTGATGTCTTCGTTTTACGTTTACAAACTGATGAACCAAAATATTGAAGGTGACTTTCAAAACTTATTTAAAGTGAAAACGGATATAATAAGAAACAAATGTCATCACCGTGAGGTTCACCGAAATCGTAACATCTATGACAAAAAAGATTTTGATCGGTCTACTAATAGCGAAATAATTGAGGTGGTCACGTTAGGTGGTCCATCCTGTACAAAGAAGATTTATCATCGCGTTTCTGTGTTTCACCATTCAAAAATACAAAAGAAAAACCAAGACTACGGATTAGTATATTATTAAATAACGTTTATGAAATGAGAAAAATCTTTCAGCACAATCAAATTATTGGAGAAATGATTAAACGTGGCTCCTGTGTTTTTCAATTAACACAGACAATTCTAATAGTTCTCTGAATCTCGATCGACAATTGTTTAAACTACAATTAATATTATTGGCGCACTGGTTCGATCAATTGGAAAATAAGCAAATTTGCAAAAATATCACATGAAATTTAATTCAACGTTTCGCTCTCAGTTTAGACCATTTTCAAGAATAGAAAATTTCAGTATTGCGTCTGTAAGAATTAATCAAAGACATTTTTAAATGGTTAGGTAAACGTGTTTTCACACAAGCAGAATGTAAACGATCTCAAAAAAAGTGTAAAGACTTACATGCTTATAAATAAAGTATAACTTTAAATTCTTAAAGGTTTTGGAACAGTGTGTTGATTCCATTCCGGTGACATGTGGACTGAGTAAATCGTGAAAACGAATCGAAGAACAAAGAACAAAGATCTTTGTATTGGCCAATCTTGAAAATGGTCTAAACTGAGACCGAAACGTTGAATTAAATGTCATGTGATATTTTTGCAAATTTGCTTATTTTCCAATTGATCGAACCAGTGCGCCAATAACATTAATTGTAGTTTAGACAATTCTAATGTTGCATAAAAATCCGCAATCTAGGGTAACTGCACCAGTGAATGAACATTTAAGAAATTGTTCAGGAAGATAGGTTTAAAAAAATATGTGAATTAAAGGAATCTCATATATGCCAAATGGCTCCGTATACTTCATTTGTCAAAAATTAATGATCACAAATAAAATGAAATTATTATTATTTTTCTTTATTAAACGTTAAATAAAAAATATAAAAAATACCAGTCAATGAACACTATATCCTAGTACCAATATATTCTTACTATATTCTTTCCATTGTACCAATAGGAATACAGCTACGAAAAAGAGTCATATATTCAATTGGCCCAAGAGTCACTATCGCTAGTATGCCGTGCGGCTGAAAATTTGTTGAAACACACAAAAGCGTTCATTTACTGGTGCCCGTTTATTCACTGGTGCAGTTACCCTACTTACAAGAGGATTTAACAATATGCTGTGTGTTCGACGCAGTACAAAAAGTTGACTCGACTCGTTAACTGGCCAAAAAGTGAAGAACTTTTGCAAGCGCATGGATTTTACGCGCGTCGAGTGCGGTGCCGCGGCGAAATCGCTTTATCAGCGTCCAATAACATAGAATGTTTATTGACACGTGTCAACGAGGTCTAGTTAAACACTTGCAGTAAGGTCTTCCGCGACGTGCCGTCACCGGCGGTTTTTGCCGCGTTTATGGCGGTCGCCGGAGTGGAGTGGGAGCCGCGGTGATTTTCAGAGGAATGCCAGCTATCATCGGCCGGCTTACACAAGTTCCAACGTTCCGAGTAATTTTTAATCCCCGAAGCAACGATACTGCTGAGTCTGATCCGCGGAATGCCGATTCCGCCGCGGTAATTGAAAGTAGTCGCGCTTCTTGCCGCGTCCACATTCCTAGGCCCCGACGTCTAATCCTCCGATCTAACGTTTCTCGAACTTACGGCCCGATTAGTCACGGAAGCTACCGGTAACAGTCGTACCTTAGAATCAAACCTGTCCTCGGGTACAACATCATTTTCGCTGAAATAGCGGACAGATGGTAATCTGCCATACGCGCGGTGCTAGCATCGGACCATTCGTTTCTGCGTAATGCATTCCGCGTTGCAAAGAAACGCAGGGTTTTTCTAATTTTATCCCGGAGGCCTAAAATGCTGTGTAGCATTAACCAGTGCTGTTAATTACGTATCGCGCAGACATTGCATCGCTGTAATTAGTACTCGCGTTTAGAGCCGGGTTACGCAGATTTGTTTGTTCGTGTTTCAAGACGGTACAATTATATTATCTTTATTTTGGAGGCATAATTTTAACGAAAATGAATTCGAAGTTTTCCATGCTGTTTCAAGTTTCAACGCACTTCTGAAAAATTACAGAATTTTATTGCTGGACTGCGGATCTCTATGCGAAATAAAAACTTTCCATCTGGGCCGCAAGAAACTGGGGTGAAATGAAAATTTAAATTAATATATAAAGTATAAAAAATATAATATATAAAATTTTTCTAAATTCTTCTAATGTTTTTGCTGCTTTAAATTACACATATTCATTTCTACCATAAATGCATCTAGTAATGTGTGCGCAATAATCACGTTTCTCGTGAGCCTGGAATTGTGCACGAAAAATAAGAGAATTTTAAATGTGTTCTCAAAATAAATGAAGCCGGGAAATTTTTGGGAAGATTGAATAAAATTCGAAAATATTTCCCCTTTGGGCTCGAAGCGATTTTAATTCCAAAATGAAGACATTTTCCTCGACGCAGATCATTTTTATACGATGTACTCTTTTTAAATTGTGCACATCGAGTTGAACCTGTTTTCTCATAAAATTTATTTGTATCTCTTCACAATTTATAGAATACAGACGAATTGAACATACTCGCTACCACCGTCACAAATATGTGACGTCAATAATGTGGCAGTTCACTTAAAAACAGTCAAATTAATTTTATGTACTTCGTTGTTCAAAGTCACAGTGGAATGCATAATTTTCAGAGAATCTGTGACTTTCTTCTGCTAAACTGTTTAAATAATTCAAAATTGGGTACGTTGCATTTGATAAAACTTTCGAACAAGGAAGGTAAGCAAGAAAACAAATGCTGATAGCGAACGTGTTAAAAAATATTAGAACGCCTCGGAATCACCATTTTGTCGAGAAAGTATGAATGAGTTCCTAGAATGGTACATGCTGGAACGGTATGCAAGGATTTGTGCAAAAGTTGGAGAGCCCGAGGCGCAAGTTTAAGTCGACGCAGGTGAGCACGAGCAGACCACGGAAAATTAAGAGTACAATAGTAGAGAAACGTAGCTGGCAACGGTCGTTCCGTCGGAGATAATCAAGAAGAAAAGAGTTCGCAGCCCGACAAATCCTTCTTTGCTCGTTCCGAGCCATGCGCCTCCCACGAATCGTCCCACGGTCGCCAATATTTGCGGAAACGGAAAGGATCGGTAAACACGAGGAACCCGCCTCGTCTGCCAGCCTTGCGGCGAGTCAAAAAGATAGAGAAAGAGAGGAGAACGATATACCTCAACGAAATACAAGGAATCGACCGTGAATCGACGCGGAACGGGCGCCGCGATGCTTCATTAGCTCGGCAAGATTTTAATTAGCGATGTACCTCAGTTTCCACCTTGTAGACTCGAGTCTTGCCTTTTTGCATTCGATGCCTTTAGAAGAAACTCAGAAAATGAGAACGGTACTTTTAGGTACACTGTAAGCGCCTCGGTATATGCGAAAAGAGTCAGTGTGATCCAAATTGTACCGTGTTTGGTGTCGTTTCAATCAGAAGAATGTATCCAACAGTTTTATACAGAGAATATTAAAAATATAGGGTTTCTCAATAAGGACATAACAACTTTAAGTTAAAATAAAACACAGAAAAATTGAGATATCGGGCTGAAATTTATTAGAGTAGTACACATGTTACAATTATGTGTGGAATTCGATGTTGTTCCCACACGTATCAGCCGGAATGTTGGTAATTTCGTGTTCAATATCGTTCCTGAGATCGTCTAACGCCGTTGGATTTTATCTTGTGGGGTTTCCTTAAGTCGAAAGTTTACACCAACCATCCAAAGACTTCAAGTTGTTACGTCCTTATTGGAAAACCCTTTAAAACCATTTGTATTTAACATATCTGCAGAAATTCTCGTTTTAAGACTATAAATTAAAATTTTATGAGGGAGATATGAATAAGTTGTTGAAAGAAATGCAGTAAAGGTTGGTTTCCAGATTTTTTCTTTTAGGATTATTGAAACTATGAAGATACTTTCGTGGTAGATGATTAAATAAATATATACATAGCGCAGATGTTTCAATATGAACTGCACGAAGTTCAAATGAATTCAATCCTATTATTTTTATAAGGCAAATTGAACCGGCTACGTTTAAAGCTCGGCAGGTTTAGTGATAGGAACGGTGATAAAGTATTTTTTAGAAAAGATTTTTTGGACGGTCTACTCACAGACGTCTGGTAGGCGTGAGCGAGACATCTAGGGTTGAAAGGAGAACAAAAAATTCCGGACGAGCTCGCTGAACCCCGAGCAACCCTTCCGGAGGGACGAAAGAGTCTCACGATTTTTGCGCGAGACATCCACGCCAGACGGTCGTTCGATTTTCTACGCGGTGAACAATAGCTGGCGACGCTAGCAGCAAAGTAAAATGCGAAGCTCAGGACAAAGGGTGTATAGACAGAAGAGAGGAAGAACAAGAAGACGCGTTCGCAGCAACTTGGCGAGTGTGGAAGGCGGGAATGGCGAGTGGTACGAACGAACGGAGAAAATAAAAGGACGATTGGCTCTCTCCGGACGGTGTTATCCTCGCGGCGCATCTTTTGCACGGTCCTGTAGCTCGGTCCAGGTAGGTATATTCGGTCCGGGGCCCCGCGAGCCGTTGTAACTCACCGGCGTATACGAAGGATTCATTACCGGCGGCGTCATGCGCCAAGACAGACTCCGAACGTGCAAATGGACTAAATAAATAATTCCGCCGCGGATTATTATTAACGAGTTCCTGGAACCGGCGCTCAATCTTTCCCGGTAAACCGCGTGCTCTCCGCTCGTCGATGGCCACTCGGTCGCGAGAATCCCTCCGGACAGATTTACGCCTGGCTCGCTCCGGCCTGACAGCGTTTTCGAAGGTTTCTCGATCTTTTTGAGCGACCACGTGCACGCGATGTTCGGGACAGTGCCAAAAAGTAATGCTACTCACAATTTTTACTAAATATGTGACTGTATCGTTTAAACTAAAGCGTAAAATCGAACATGAAACTCTACTTCGTCTAAATATTTACTCCATTAATTTGATCTTTACAAGATACGTCTTTCAAACCCTAGAAAACTTTTTTT
>CM052282.1:5387456-5469016 GCA_028455765.1 Lasioglossum oenotherae | reverse complement strand
AATACGGAAAGCATAGATGACTGGTCTGATAACTAGTTTGTGTATGCTGTATATGTATTTTATGCTGTTATTTTAACAAAAATATCATAAATAAATGTTACAATAAACATAAAACATTAAGTACAAATATTACTTTGCACTGGGGGTCCCCGAACATCCCACGTGCATTCAAGAAGACTTTCGAAATTTTCAGGCTATTGTGTTATAACTTCCATTTTTAGAGGGGAAGCTTTTGGAATAATTATTAGCAGACGGCGGATCTTCATGCGAAATAAAAATTTCGAGTGAAATAGATTTTATCTTTTATCTCAATACATTTAGTAGGTTGAAAATAATGTAACGATATTTTTGAACTTTTTAATTTTTGTCAGAAATGTGTAAAATCTGCAGTGTAATTGTTACTGACTCGAAATTCGACGTACTCGCCGTACATTCAGAAACTTGGAGCGGAACGTTAAATATTTAGATTTGATTTACGGTTTATCTGCAGCCTCGCATCGCCAAGGTCAAGCCACTGTTCAGTGTCTAACAAGATCTCAATTCGCAACTCTACAATTCGAAAGAAAATTCTATTTACTCGGGCACGATATTTAATAAGATACCGCTTCCGGGATTCCCCTTCAGACCTGCAGCTGCACGGGAAACACCCAGTATCCACTGTGCGATGCCTCGCACAATAAAGAGCTCCTTTCAAAGTGTAAACGTCCGTCAACCGAGGATCAGTTGCGATTTTCTGAGGGAGAAAAATTGTTTCCGCAAAATTGTTCCCTGAAATAGCAAGGAGTCTTTCGAAACAGATAGAGCTTCAAGTAGATTGAATTTTGCACTTTGCAACTAACGAATTATTTAACAAGTTTGTGTCTTGATAGATACCCGACGACAATGTTTATCTTTTTATACGTATTGTCGTGAATAATTGAATAACAGAATCATAGAATAATAGATAGAGCTTCAATTTTATTCAATCTTGCACTTTGCAACTAACGAATTATTTAACAAAGTGTCTTGAATGATACCTGGTGGCAATGTTTGACTTGTTATACGTATTGTCATGAATAATTGAAAGTAGAATTATACAATAATAGATAGAGCTTCAAGTTGATTGAATCTTGCACTTTGCAACTAACGAATTATTTAACAAGTTTGTGTCTTGATAGATACCTGACAACAATGTTTAACTTGTTATACGTATTGTCGTGAATAATTGAATAACACAATCATAGAATAGATAGAGCTTCAAGTTGATTGAATCTTGCACTTTGCAACTAACGAATTATTTAACAAGTTTATGTCTTGATAGATACCTGACGACAATGTTTAACTTGTTATACGTATTGTCGTGAATAATTGAATAACAGAATCATAGAATAATAGATAGAGCTTCAAGTTGATTGAATCTTGCACTTTGCAAGTAACAAAGTGTCTTGAATGATACGTGGTGGCAATGTTTAACTTGTTATACATATTTTTTTGTCATGAATAATTGAATAATAGAATTATACAATAATACATAGAGCTTCAAATTGATTGAATTGCACTCTGCAACTAACGAATCATTTAAAAAGTTCGTGTCTTGAATGATACCTGGTGGCAATGTTTAACTTGTTATATGTAGTGGATAGTGGATACAGCTTCAAGTTGATTGAATCTTGCAGTTTGCAACTAACGAATCATTTAACAAAGTGTCTTGAATGATACTTGGTGGCAATGTTTAACTTGTTACATGTATACATATATTGTCATGAACAGTAGAATAATAGATAGAGCATCAAGTTGATTGAATATTGCGCAATGCAAACATCAATTAATTAAAAAGTTTGTATCTTGAAAAATACCTGGCGGAAACTTGCTATATATGTGTTGTCACAAATATCAGAACAATAAATATGACACATAGAACAATAAAAAGAATATAAGTAATCGTTGACTTCCAACAAACATTCTAACGATTGAAGTATTGCTCAACGATATCAGTTACATTGCTCATATATATTTCTGATAAGGAAATTTTCCTACCACACCAGCACATTTCAACCAGTTCCACGTACACGCCTCCAAAGTTTGTTTTCGTATCCTAAAAGTCGGTCAGAGACACATCGTCCATCAGAAACGACCTTTGCAGTTCAACCTCGAACCTGGGGAACCTCCGGGGTCCTGGTAGCAGGGGATCGGTCGTAGCACATGTTTTTTCGGAGTGCAGATGCACCGCTTGCAACCCTCAGGTGTATACATATAGAGCCGAGGGGGATCATGCGTGGCGATGCATCGAGTATAGGGAAGCCGTTCCTCGTAGCGACAAAGGCCGGCACTGTGCCCCTTGCCCCTCGTGTCTGTTCGTAGAGATACCTAGCCGCTCTACCTGGCTAGAGGAGCAAAGTAGAGAAACCGAGTGATCCACGAAGAAGGACTCTCGGTGTAGGAGAAGGAGGAGTAGTAGGAGGAGTAGGTAAAAGAAAGAGGAAGGCGAGAGAGAGCAGCACGTTGAAGAGAAGAGAGGTTGGCGAGTTGGGGGCCGTGGAGAGTAGGGAGAGGAGAGGAGGAAGCTAGGAGTTGTCTTCTGGTCGGTCGAGAGAGGGGTGGTAAGAGAGAGAGGCGAGGAAGTCTGACGGCGGCGAAGGAGAAGGTGGAGAGGCACTCCACTCGGGTGGTGGCGACTCCAGGTACCGTCGGTGGTAGTGGTGGCTAGGTGGATAAGGTGGTGGTGGCGCGGCGGTACCGTGCGGTTGGTGGTGGTGGTAGAAAGGTGGAAAGGGAGAGGCCCGAAGGTGTACGAGAGGTGAGGAGAGACTGCTGCCCAGCGTGGACCTGTGCGTTGTTGCATGGCCGACCTGGAGACTCGCTCTCCGCAAGGTGAGACGCGCGGACCGAAGAGGAGGCCTCGAAAGATCGGCAGGAATTCTCGTGAAAGCCGCCTCTTCCTTTCTCGTGTGTGGATCGCCGGTCGGGCGCGTGCGTTCTTTCGTTCTTCCGTCGTCGTCGTTGGACGTGCCGGTGGAATCGCGAGTGATCCGTGAAAGAAGAAGCTCGTTCGTTTCGAAGCACCGAAGAAGAGACGAGACTCGGTAGACACCGGTCGTGGGTGGACACCGCGGCGACCTGCGAAGCCAGGACTCTAGCGCTGCCTGGACCGAGGGGAATCGGTTGACAGCGGCGGTCTAGCTCTCTTCGCGGAGTATTGTTGTCAGCAGGAGGAAACAGGTTGCCCGGGGGAACACGTCAACGATAAACTTTCGGATTTTATGTGTTCGAAGGAACGACAAAGGAATCCGTTTCTCTCCCGCGCTCGGCAACTCGAGACGGCCGAGAACGGGTTCGTGGAAGCGATGCCAGGCGGACGCGGCGGACTGCGCCGTCAACGTGTTTGACAGTGATAACAAGCGCGAGCGTGCGCGCGCGCTCGCTCACTCCTGCGCCTCTTATCGGCGCCGCGTAAACTCGATCTCGCGTGGTACCGCGATCAGTTGATCTCATGGACGCGCCCGTCCCGAGGCGTCCGCTGACTACGATCGCGCGTGGCCAAACCCGCTCGTGACTCTACCTCGATCGTTGTCGATCCGCGACCTGTTCGCCGATCGAGTGAAATTCGATTTCCCTCCGACCACCACGTGGACCCTGTCTTTTCTTTTTTTACCCGCGGAACAACGTCGTTTCTGTGAAAGTGCAATAGTTGTACCGAATGCTCAGAGTGTGGTGCACGCAAAACTACGGAGACACGGCGAGCTTGTTTTGAAAGTGAACGTTCGTTTCCTTGAAGTTTCGTACGCGCGACGTGTCGAATGCCTCGCCTTGGATATTTCGACGGCCGAATGATCGCCTCTGAATCGGTGAGTGATTTTTCTCCCCTCGCGCAAACAAACCCACACGCTCCGATGCGAACTCGTGGTTCCGTCTCGGGTAACTAGCAAACGAGTCCCGAGTTCGCCGGTGGTCACTTCTGCTGATCAAAGCTTCCCAACTTGCAAACTGATGGAACTGATGGTAGCTCGCCGTAGTTCTTCATAGTTGCGGGAGCTGCTTAATATGTACTTGGTCTCAACTGTGTTCACACGGAAGTGATGAACAGAAACGTGACACAAGTCTGATCAACAGTTTTAGGGGATAGAAAGGACATCAGGATGTTCGATGATTCACTATGGTCTACTTCGCCTTTTACACGATGCGAAAGTTTAGTCGACTGGCAGCAGCGAAAGTTTCCGAAGAGAGGCACAGTCTGACTCGATAGCTTCTACCATCGTATTCCTCACTAGTTGCTACCTTGTTTACCAGAAGCGGCGAGATCTCAACGCGCCATTTCGTAACTCAAGCAGAGATACACAGCTTCTCCAACATGGTAATAATGCAACTGGAACTTCTCTATAGCTTTTCGATGTTTCATTGCAACTTATCACCCTCATTAGAAGCTTCGCTTCCTTAGCTTGGTAACATCCACTGATTTGTGTTTTCAAACAATAGCTTCGTTGGAACTTCTTTATAGTCCACTGCTTCACTAAACCTTCATTTTTATAGTTCCTCGTTGGTTCACTGTACCCTAACTTCCCCTTTAGGCGTTGCACGAGTTTGATCATTGTCGAACATGGTCACGCGGCATTGTCTGAAGCTTTTAGAGAAAAATATAATATCGTCAATTCTACAATAAGACTGCTAATTTGTGCTGTAAAGAAACCATGTTAAAAAATGCAAATCATGGAAATTATTATATAATGTCGCGATGACTGTAGCACAGAACAGACAACAGCTGTGCCTCACAGTACTCTTTGTTTACATTAGAGTTCTGTGTTTACTTCATACGTTAATATAGTCAATTTACAAGCGTGAACACAAAGCCGACATCGTATATGTACAAAATAGCGTTGTTTCTCTCTCAAGAACCTGTTTGTCTATACACATTCATGACAAAATTTCGGTTTAGAAGGTTTGCTGTTCCCTCTCGCAGCTTGTGCACCGTCACACGACAATGTTTATAGCTTTCAAAGAAAAGGTATAGCAACCGTGACCCGGTGACCCTGACTTGATCTTGTAGAATGTTCTGGATGAGACTTTTGCACGATCTAGCTTGGCTACCGCATAGCTTGCTACCGTATTTCGCAGCTCGGATGCCTTCATACATTAATGTTGAAAGTTCTAAATAAAATATAGCAACGCGATGACTGATGAATGACAGATCCTGTAGAAAATGGAGTGTGTCCAAGGCCCTGCAAAGCTTCCGTGCGGTCTAGTTTGGCTAGCGCAGAGTTTGTCGCTCGATCTGGCAGCTGGAGCGCGTTCGCGCGGCGATGGCGAAAGTTTCTGGAGAAACGGCGTCGAGAGACACAGTCTCCGAGACCCGGTGGATCGACACGCCTTAACATTTCTTGCGTACATTCTTCCCTCGTGCAACACAGGCCCGGAGTATCCTGACGTCGTCGTCGTTTCTGTGACGCGCTTTGCACCGCGCCGCGCCGTGCCGTGCGGGTCTCGCGCGCGTTTTCGGTAAAAAGCCGAGCATACCGAGGCTCGCAGGCTTTCCAGCCAAAAGATTTATAAAGGGCCGGCCGGCCAGCCGATCGGTGCCGTGTTTCTTCGTCGAAATCGCTGCTGGCTAGAGACTTTCACGTGCGCGCCAGTCCGCGACGTGCACGTTCGCCCCATAAATTCTGACCCCGAACGTAAACAGATCCGCGGAACCATTTGTTCGCTGTCGCGGACGATACGTGACCACATATATATCGGTTTTTACCCCGCGGGAACCGACAGCGCGCCGATCCCTCTTGATCATCTTGACACCGGTGCAACCGGCAAACGTGTCCCTGCGTCGTTCGCCAGCGGAATTAGCGCTCGATCGACCTTACTCCGATTTCGCGTGGCGCGGCGGTTACCATCGCAATACGATCTCCTTGTCAGAAGTGTATCGGGCTTGGGGATTAACGGTGCATTCGATCCACCGAGCGAATGTAAACGGTTCGTCTACATTTCACGGGGATTTTCACGTCGAGCCTCCGCGCTGCCCGCTTTAACCTGCGACTCGCCTTTCCTCAATTTCCCTGATTTTATGCAGATTTTTCTAACAGTAGTTTCTCAATAGTGTTGCACATTTGCTGAATGTATACCTGATCGAACCTAGCGCCGAAATCATCAATTCTTATTAAACTATTACGATCGCTAAACAATTCACCTTTCTCAATAGTACTTGACAAAAATTAAGCTCCGAGATTAACTTTATGGGTTGGGGAAATATCGGTGTTTAGAACTCGCAGGAGCTTAAGGGTTATGGCATAGTGAAACAATTTGGTAATGGGAAGTCATCGACTTCATTGTTGTTACGGCTCCTTCTACAATCTTATCCACGCACAAAATTAATTTGGCTCTCTTTATGTAAAGTACGAAATCGTCTCAAAAGTCACGCAATGGCCTGGGCCAACGAAAGTCGTCATACGACCCTGCGCAAGGTCTGCAGATACTTATCTGAACCAGAGATGATATCAATCCGAACCTTCTCAAGTACTAGTAGCAATTCGTTTCGATGTTTCGAAGATTACAAATTATTCCATTAACACTTTATCTACTAAAACCTATCGATAGGTTATCGACAGACTATGCCACGTCAAAAGAAAGTTTCGAAATCTTCTACGAAATAGCGATCGAGAATAAAGATCATTAGCTTACATCGCTCGGTTCGGTTCCAATTAGCTGAAATATTCAAACTCGCTTAGCACCGGTGATTATTCCATAATTGTTGAAAGTCTATGAACCATGGCTGAGGATTTTTTGAAAGTCTTTCAATGGCAATAGCAATTTAAATCGTAAACCAACAATTCACCCTCAAAAGACTATTAATAGTTATTAATAATAGTACATAAAGTGTTAATTAGACTGCGGATCTTTACGCAAAATAGAAATATTTCCAACGATTGTGGGCAGCAGGAGTTAAATAAAAAGTCACTTCATCCCTTAATAGACTTTTTACATTGAAAACATCTATCAGCATTGAAAACATCATTCTAATTGTTCGCCATTTTATATTTCACCCAACCAGTTTCTTCCTAAATGCATAAAAATCCGCAGTCTAGTGTTAACGATAACCGGAAGGTAATGCTACGTCCACACTGGACAGTTTCCTCCTGTTTTCACCGACTAAAAATTTGCTCGACGTTGCTTCAGTGTGGACGTCACTTTACGCACGGAAGTTCGTAGTCGCGAAGCTTGATTAAAAATTTGTTTGCAAGGTACTGCACGTTTTATTAACGATACGTTGTCCGTCACGCTTCGTCGGATATTTCCTTTATCTAGGTCTCGAAGCGTTCCTCCGATAAGTTTCTCCTTTCGACATCGGTTCGAAGGAATACTTGGAGCATGATTTGCTTGTTCCCTCGATACGCCACGTTCCAATTGGTACGCGAACTCGTTACACATACGTAAATACGAAACTCCGCGGCGATATACATGCCCCCGAGCACACGAATTGCACAAGCCTGGAATTTCTTCTTGGCGCGGTCTTTTCCCGGGATCTAGAGGCCGCCTAATGTTCGCTGGATCGTCAGTAACAGCCGGAGAGACTTGAATGCCGGGGTAAGAAAAGAAGCGCCGTTCCCGCGTGTTCCCGGCAAAACGCCCGTTTGAAAAACATCCGGCCACGCAGTGGGCATGTGACATCTGCCACCTCGCCGGACCATTAGGTGGCTTACCTTTTCAAACCTTTCCGGCTACCGGGGGAAACGTCCACCTTCTTCCTTTCTCTCGGTCGCGGCCGGTTAGCTACCCTTTGCTCCGCGGAACGTGTCCTGGAAAATACGCGATCAATACGAGCCTCCTAAAACGCCACCGTCTTACATTGATTTATACAGATTTTTACTGTAATCCATGTTCCCTCCTCCTTTCTTGAGCGTGATTCGAAACCGGAGAAAGGAAAATGTAAACGAAACGTTTTTATATGTATTTGGTTCTTCCTTCATTTATTTGAGCCGTATTTTCTAGCTAAAAACAAGTTCCACAAATATACAATAAATTATACAACAAAAGTTTGAGAATTATTTAATATAATTAGCAAACAAAATGGTTCAAGATAAGTAACAGTCGAGAACTGTCCTTTGGAGTAAGCTTGTTGGCAACAAAATTGAAAAATAATTCGGAGAGCAAAGGGTTAAATAAGTTCGTCACAAACGCGTCTTTACAGTCGCGGTAATTATAAATCAATTCTTCAGGACGACACTTGGCGTTCTTTCCGGATGATCAAGGTGTAGTAAAAATCTGTTGATTTTCGATCAAATCATCGATAATCCCTATCCGAGTTTTGAAACAGCCAGGAAGAAAGTGTTATTCCTGTTTAAAAGAAACATTCAACGAACGAATCCACGAACGAAGATCGTGTCGTCTTTTCATTAAAAAAAGTCGCAGCTCCGAAATATTGCACGAAAATGCAGCGACCTTAGCACGGTGCATGCTCGATGAAGACATTGCGTGAATGCGTTATCCCTATCACAAAGGAAGACATTGATGGGCCCATATAGAGTAATGAACAGCGCTCGTTAGACTCTCTATGCGTCGTAATGGTTCTCCCGCGTCCCACGTTGTCAATTAACTGGATTCTCATTGGACAGCGATTCGCCATCGAAATTTCATAGCTGGCTGGCATGTTAACGCTCATAAAATTCCTAGTCACCGGGATTCCTGGAACGGACGACCGTAAAGCGGGGCCGGGGATGATTTACATCGACAAATTTATTCCGCCGTAGACAAAAGGAGCCGGAGCTTGCCCTATAATTCGTTAAGATGCACTAAACGGAGCTCGATTAGATCGCCCAGTGTGCGAACAGCGTTCGTCAAGGTAACGATGCAGCGAACGTCGCATCGCTGAACGATCGGATACCACGTTTGGGATGTCGTTACACGGTTATGCGTACATATGGATGCGCGCGTCCGCTCGCTGCGAGTATGATGTAGGATGCGTTCACCGTACCCGAATGTAAAAGTATACATACGTATTCTGCCTCCTCTAAGGACGCGCCTACTCTCGAACGCAGGGACATTAATCGGCCCCGTGCTGCCCCGTGTCGGCTACGAAAGGGAAAGGGCGACGGGGAATGGCATTAGAATGTCATCCATACGATTCCAATGGAAAACCATCGCTACGCGGCGGGACGTTTCGGTAATTTATGGAAAACTTTGTCTTAATGCATATCATTAGGCCCGAGCGTCTCTATACAAGCTCGTGGCGTTTGTGTGTTTGTAGAATATGAGGCAACGGGGACTTGTGTGTTAGTCTGGGGAATTTAGGGACACCGAGAAAATGAATAAAGGCCCGTCAAATATTCGATCGAAAGAGAAACATTCCCATTTTGTAGATTTTAAAAGTGAATGGAAGAATTGTCTGGAATAAGAGCCTATGTCGACTTTTTTAATTTTACATGAGCGCAATTAGGAAGTCTTTCGGTTTTCAGCCTTTTTTCCAGCTGGTTTTTATTATCGCGGCTCACGTTTTAGTTAAAAATTGCGCTTTCATAAAATTTTTATTTTGCACAAAAATCCGCACATCGCCTCAGAGTTGCCGTTCAAAGCCATTACTTTCACAGCCAGCTGATATTCTTATCACCGAGCACCTCCCACTGCACTGAGAAAAAAAAGTAGTTACTTCAATAACACGCGTGTTATTGTAATTTTTTGACTTCGATGAATATCAATGTATTCTTTTCAATAGTATGAAATTTAGAAGCAAATCGTGATGTATTTGAATTGTCTGTCATGAAATGATTGAAAATAGTATTTGATTCAATACCGTATATTATTATTCGTAATATTTCTTTTTTTTCCTTCAATCAGATATGTTGTTAAAAAAATTTGAGAAATGTATTGATTTATACTGAAATTGGTTCGAGGCCATATCTTATTTTTTTGAAAACATTGATGGTCAAGCGATTGGCTTATATGATTGGCGGAAATGAGTTTTGCTATTGAAATTCAATAGTATTAAATATTAAAATAAGTTCATATGATATTGGCACTATTCAATAGTACATCTTATTGAATCAACATATATTTCTTTTGTTTCGACAGGATTTTTTTTGTCAGTGTGGATAAAATAAATCTTCTAAGTCTTGATGCAGGAATTAACAGACGCGAATTTGTAAAAAGACTCGTTGTTTGCCTGTAGCATAGAGCTTCTCGTAGCTGCGAAACCTCGGAATACCGATGACGCGTGGAAAAGAGAGAGAGAGAGATAAAGGTGCTGCCCACACGAAATTCTTCCGCTTTTTCATCGCGTCGTTGCACGTTTCCGCTGTGACCGTAGAAAAGCGATTGTTAATGTAACCGATGCAACGTGCATTGTTAGAGCGGCGATTTCGTCGCGGCATTATTTTCATCGGAAAGGCAGGACACGCGTAGCTGATAAGCTGATTGCGCAAGCGCTCGCCCCTTTCCACTTCGATATCCCTTGATATCGCGCAACTTGTCACATCGACCAGTTTTCCAGCTCGATCCGGCCCGGTTAGGTTCGCCGAATGGGTGTGGCGTTAAAGTTCCACGGAAAATCGGGTGTAACTATTTTCACCGGTCCTGGAAAAATCGAACGATCCGCTAATGGAGTCTCGCGCAACGTAAGCTCGGTATTACCTGCGCCGCGGACCTCTGTTAGGGTCATTCGTTTAGGATTATATAGGCATTTATCTCTTATCGCGCAGATACCACGCGAAAGAAACCCATGGAACGTGTATCAATCTTTTTATTGTAAGTGCAACGACTGCGAGTGACCGGATTGTGTTTACTTCGCTCGATAGTATGGCGTATATCGTGGCCGAGACTTATGATCATTCAAATACGATTTTTATCTTGCCTGCTATCTGCTCGGCAGCGTTAGTTAATATTATTTCTGTAATAATTTATACACATATTGCCCAGACGTGTTTTTTTGTTCTTTCGCTCGGTGCCCGATCGTTTTATTCGTTTCGGGGAATTAAAATGCCATTGGAAATATACTAAACGATTAAAGTAACATGGAAGTACATACATCAAGTACATATAAATTTTATTTTAATATTTATTTTATTATTTATCGAATAATAAAATAATTAGCGAGTGTACTATTCAGAATTGGTGGTCTTCGGTTCGGAGAATAATTTATACGACTCTCAGGATGAAAATTCTCCCACATATTCTAAAATCTCCTTCCTATTTAAAGTGTAAAACAAAAATAGATACGTACAGTGAGTGCAAAAATATTATATTTCATAACAACGTTGATCGATTTCGACCAGAAGCAAATTTTAAAAAATTAATCTTGCTAAAATCTCAAGAAAACTCGAGCTGTTTGGTCCACTTTGAATTAGTTATTAATTTCTAAAGAGTGTACAAATATTTTTTACTGTATCTTACTGTTACATATTGAATATTGCGGAGCACGGATTAAGTGAACACGGAATGCTCGTTCCAAGTCGCATGGAATGCGAGAAACATCTTTTTACCTGGTTTTCAGTTCAGCCTCTTCGCTGACTTTCGAAAATATATTTCCCGGTTGCGTGGGCCCGAAATGGTGCTCACGGGTTTCCCAGACAAAATACAGACGACTCGAGTGTACCGTAGCTTTTCGAACACCGATGGGACACTTTAAAACCCGTGCCCAGACCCTTAGGACCCATCTTAGTTAGAGGCTATTGACGTCGGCTCCCAATGGGATGTGTACCTCACCTGCTTTCGTGAAGTCTCAAGGAAAAGAATACACAGGTACGCGCACACATACGCGTACGTATACACACGGATCCTCGCCTCCACGTTACGTTGGACCTCGAAAACGCGCTTGTACCTCCTCACAGAGAAAAAATGTTAATTTTCTTACGAGTCATTGACTCGATCGTTTCGACACTCGCCCGCCTCATGACGATGCGTTCTGGAAACAGAGAACGTTGCTCGATAATCATCTCTCCGTAATTGTTACCTGCTAGCTTTATTAATGGAATCTGCTACAATCGCTCCTCGCCGAGCACTTTGTTCTGAATCATTTCTGAAAAAAGATACGAGTTACAGCGAACCACCACTCGAATATTTTTTAAAAGTTCGACCAATTAATTTAGTACATGACGTGGAAAAGGAATTTTGAGACCATTGCAATTGGTCGGAAAATTACAAAGTAAAAAATCAAAGTTGCTGTTTATAAGTTCTTCCTGTGGGCCAGTATTGAAGATTTACAACATACGTTTTGTAAATTTCTGTCGATTACACATGTTCTGAAAATTTCATCAGAATCAGGCATTAAAAGATGCAAAAAGATTTATTTTATTTATAGACTGAAAATCGTTAAAAAACTGGAATTTTCACCATCTTTAAATGTTTGTAGCTTACTGCACGGTGACGGATTTTGATGAAATTTTTAGAATATGTATAATTGACACGGATCTACAAAATGTATTTTTAAGATTTTTATTACAGGCCCCCGTAAAAAGTTCCTTTAGAAATGTTATAGATTTGACTGTGATTCACTGTAGATCGTATTACTTGTCCCACAACGTTCGAGATTGGTTTTCTCGTTAGCTTCGCGAGGAATTGCTTATTACCAGTTGCAACAATGCCAAAGGAGATATTGCGAGACAATGCGATCTGCCATTTTCGATTGTCTAGTAAGTACTAGAGTCGTCGTCGCACCAAGGATATTGGTTTCCAAGGATATTATTAAGGTTTTTGCCGGCATTGTTATTGGAAACTCTGATTGGCGCGAAAGGACACGCGATTACTGTAATATTTAACTGTCGCCTCGGCATTGTTTCCCCGCGAATTACGAAATTCGCGCGTTGATGAGAACCATAATTTAGCCTAATGACAGGTTGATAGTGCAGTCATTAGCAATCGCTCGACGCCAAGGAATAATTATCCGCGATGAAAAGTTATTCTAAAAATAATTTTTGCAGGCCTTACTTACTTCTCTTTCGATTATACAAATTTTATAAACCATCGATGTCCATCAAAAAGAGGATACAATAAAAACTCGGGTGTAATGTCGTTCTGGTTCGAAATGTTACCAGGTTAAAATGATTTTACGAAACGATTATTAAAAAAGAGAGAAGAATTTGCTGTTTCTCTGAATTCCAAAGAGCTTATCCATAAAGTCGTAATAAAACAATTTGGCATGATAATCACAAGAAAAGAAAGCGAGGAGTCCTTAAATTACAGGAGCACAATAAAAGCGAGGCAAACCGCGAGTGCAAGGAAAAGGAAAGTATGCGTTGCCTCAAAATTGTGCCGAATCATAGCCCATTAAAATTTCGCAATCGCCGTACTTTCACGGGCTGCGCATCGTACGGTGGTCCTGAATCGAAATTCAGGCAGTATTGATACAAGAAACTTTTTCAAAAGTCTAAAAGGATTATAGAAAGGCTTGGTTAGCAATATATGTACAATAGAAGCAATCAGATTATTTAATATTTCCTATTTTATTCTTTGATCACAATTCTTCCCACAATGAACTCCTTCGTCGTTTATATTTTCCTAAGAGGAAAAGAAAAATGTCGTTCCCATTCCTGTGTTTGTACCAATTATTAAATATCGAGAAACACAATTTAATTTCAGATTAACAGAATTTAATATCACAGGCATTTGCTTCTAGAAAAATATCGATCTTGTTCCTATGTTTGTATCAATTATTAAATATCGAGAAACACCATTTAATTTCTGATTAACAGAATTTATTATCACAGGCATTTGCTTCTAGAAAAATATCGATCTTATTCCTATGTTTGTACCAATTATTAAATATCGAGAAACATAATTTAATTTCAGGTTAATAAAATTGCAGGCATTTAGTATTAAATTAATTCAGTCTAATTCGTGTCCTGATAAATCTGTTGGAAACGTTATGGGCCATTATTTAGTGGATTCGTTTAATTTCCGAGGACTGTCTCGAAAAGAGAGGCACAACCTAATCGAATAATCGTCTTTGACTATAATAGTCGATAGCTCGGTTGCACATCTCGGGAGATGCTGGAAGGTCCAGAAGTCGAGGGAAAGGCAAGAGTGACGTCACCGGCAGGAATGAGGTTAAACCGACGCTAAAGTCGCGCTCGAATGGCGAGTATAGCGTTCGACCAGCCGCAGGATGCACGATCCTGCGAGGACTATACGCGGTGTCCCGGGGCTGAGATTTCCCGCGAGTCGAGACTCAGCCACGAGGATCATAGATCCGCGATTGCATCACGAGCATCCACGATCCTCGAACTATCTTCTGCCCTGATCCGTGCTGCACTATTCGATGCACGGTTTCTTCATGTTTCTTCCTGCTTTTCGAATCTGGCGCCATTGGAATGCAGCTATTGCACCGAGCTGCAGGTCCATAGGTTGTTGCAACGTTTCGTTAGGCTCAAGATTTATGCACTTGTATTGTTTCTATTTTATTAGTATTCTATTTCGACCACAGATATTCTGCCAGTTGGTGAAATATATCTTTTTCATTTTAATTTTCACAGAATATAGTATAAGTTTAAGTAATTTATTTTTTGAAAGGGGTGCTGATTATATAACAAATGCTGTAAAGAAGGTTTTAAACTAACGACGTTTAAGAAACGATGTCGCCAATCTGGAAAGTGAAAATGACTCATTTTAGATTTCTCATTTAATTATTGATGAAAATATTAAAATATTTTGCATCCTAATGTGCATACATTTCTTCAAACGATAATAAATAGATTAAAGAAACCTATGCACTTGTGGCAAACCCTACCAAATAAAGTGTTGCACAATAAAAATGTTTATAAAGCCACATTCTTGTAACTTTGCAATATCTCGCATTAATTAAATAAGAAAATCTAAAATGAGTCTATTATTATATTGTATTGTATTATGTATTATTTTTTACGTAGAATTTGTATAAAAATAGATTATAAATTTTCTGCATTTATGGCGAGCAGTAGACACAAGAGAAATGTCCTGTTATATTGTTTTTCCACATCATTCTCGACGACTTTTTTTTCGTCGACTCACTGAACAGCGTAGTATTTATCATAACATCTAACAGTACAAATGTGTACATTACGTCCGCCCTGAAGTGTAAACCATCATTATCTCTCGAAGCATTGCAGATACGAGACAGTGTTTGAATAGATATGATTAAAGGTTGGATTCGCTTTAAGCAGTATTTTAAGTCACAACTTGAAACTCTCGCAAAAGTTTAAATCGTAGAAGAATCTCCGTTTATAAATAACATTATAAAACGTAAAAAGTAACAAGAATCTTCGCGCCTTTGAGTGCGAGCCGTGAAATGGTAAACGTCACTCACACGTGACAGCGGTTCCTCAAGAGAAATCGAAATTCTCAGAAATGATACTCGTGAGAAATGGCGCTGGTAGCGAACCGCATGACTGCTGAACGGGCAATCATAAAAATTTCACAGGACCGAAGTGGTTAATTGATTTAATGAAATGAAAACTGAAGAGCACGGACTTGCCGTAATGATTAATAACCTATGCATCTTCGAGCAATTTATAACTCGCGTGTAAATCGTTAACGAACAGCGAAAGCGAAAGTTTCATCGAATTTAACACCATCTCGATCATATTTCACCTCCACGATGAGAAATTGCATTCTCCTTAATGCAATTAATCTAGAAATTAAATCTTGTACGTTGTTCTAGCCTGGTTCCAATTAAAAATGATTTTAAAAGGAATTTTGTATTTCACGTAAAGGAAATCAAATTATTTTATTGATTTCTGAAAACATGAATTTATCCAAATTTTTAGCCAGTCTTTTTATAATATATGTACATACACAAAGAAACAAATTTGTTCAATAATCTTCCATTAATTTTATGCAATATGATAAAAATGAGCAGGTTTGATTTAAACTAGCAGACAGATTACAAATAATGTAACAGTATCTTGAAATTCTGCTAATGTCTTCACTGTTTTAAATTGCACCTTCTCATTTTTGTCACAAATGCGTAAAATCCGCTGTCTAGATTTAACTATGAAAGTAAGTCAAAGTAGAAATAAGTTGATAGTGAAAGAAGTGATACGATAGCAAGTGTTGCGAGGTAGAAACGCGTTTGAACAGTTGGAGCCATCGCCACCGTCGCGGAATAATCACCGTTTTCTCACAAGCGGAGGGTTCAACGATTGATCCTTAAGTAATAATCGGTGAAATACGCCGGCCGGGTATTTTTAAAGAGGTAAAAAGGTCGAGAGCGTTCTTCGGTGCATAATTTTCCTGTCGCCTGGTGACGACGTAATGTGCGGTTGCGGAGGAAGGCCGGACGTTTTTCTTCGAATGTTTTCTGAGCTCGCGTGCAGGATCGCCGCAAGAACGATGTCTTCGTCTTGGTTCGCGTTCGAGAGAAGCTGCTACGTTCCAGCATCGTCGCAGATAAGGCTCTGCTTTATTAGTTGCCACTTACACCTGGTAGAACTCACGAACCACTGTTGGACAACGCTCTTATCTCTTATCACGGACGTTGGCCGCCACGTTCTCTCGTACACGAAGTTGTATTCCTACTGTCAGCATCTAAATGTTAATCTTCAGTCGGAGCCTAGAACAAACACGCGACTCTCAAGGAAAAGAACGTAACACTGGCCCTGCTCGTCAAATTCCTCGACGATATCAAAATACGTATTGAGAAACGCGCCAAGAAAATGATGTCACTAGGCTGCGGATTTTATGCATTTATGACAAAACTGAGTCGGTGTTATCTAAAACAGCAAAAACCCCTAGTCGAATTTAATGCTGCTGTTATATTGTTTTCAGTCTATTAAACATTTTAAGAAAGAAATTTGAAGAGTTTGATGAAATGCATTTATTACAAAAATGAGTGGGTGTAATCTAAAACAGGAAAAACATTAGTCGAATTTAATGTTGCTGTTATATCGTTTTCAAGCCATTAAACATTTTAAGAAAGAAATTTGAAGAGAGTTTGATGAAATGCATTTATGGCAAAAATGAGTGAGTGTAATCTAAAACAGCAAAAACACTATTAATGCTGCTGTTATATTGTTTTCAATCCATTAAACATGTTAAGAAGGAAACTTGAAGAGAGTTTGATAAAATGCATTTATTACAAAAATGAGTGAGTGTAATCTAAAACAGCAAAAACATTGGACGAATTTAATGCTGTTGTTATATTGTTTTCAATCCATGAAACATTTTAAGAAGGAAATGTGAAGAGAATTTGATGAAATGCATTTATGACAAAAATGTGTGGGTGTAATCTAAAACAGCAAAAACATTAGTCGAATTTAATGCTGCTGTTATATTGTTTTCAGTCTATTAAACATTTTAAGAAAGAAATTTGAAGAGAGTTTGATGAAATTCATATATTACAAAAATGAGTGTGTGTAATCTAAAACAGCAAAAACATTAGACGAATTTAATGCTGTTGTTATATTGTTTTCAGTCTCTTAAACATTTTAAGAAAGAAATGTGAAGAGAATTTGATGAAATGCATTTATGACAAAAATGTGTGGGTGTAATCTAAAACAGCAAAAACATTAGTCGAATTTAATGCTGCTGTTATATTGTTTTCAGTCTATTAAACATTTTAAGAAAGAAATTACATTTTTCTTCGGCCGAGTTTGCTGCTATTCAAAGATTCTAGATATCACAATTTCTGTCGCCGGGAAATTTTTAACACTAAACAGGTGGACGTTTCTGATCAGTATAGAGAAGTGCGTAGAATTATGAAGATAGTTGTTCATTAATTTGTAGGTTCGTTGATTAAATGAACTCGCTTCAACAGTTTTGAGACAATATGAAATACTCGTTGTTTGTAATTAAATTTGTAGATCAAACTTTAGGACTGGGCCCGAATTAGTAAATTCATGGACCACCTTCTAAGGGCAGACTAATTTTCACGGGCACGAGAACTGAAAGGGTACGGGATCCGACGTAGCCTGACTGTTGGAATAGTTTTTCAATTACCGGTGTAGAGCGGGGCGATCGGCCGACGTAAAAAATGGGAAGCGTCAGGTCGTCGAATAATGGCTCCTTTCCCTCGGCAGCCGGTCTAATGGCGTCGAGCATCAGCGGAAAAATACGCGGTCATAAGATTCCTCTGCAACCGGACTTGGGCGCTTAACTACGTGCTCGAAGGCTGGATATACTGCCTCGGCGGAGGGTATATACGCCGTGCATGCGACTATACGTCTTGGTCCGGAGAGGTTGAATTCTAGTCGTAGCGAGCCCTCGTAATCTTTAGCCCCCGAGGTCAGCACGAGCTCGTCCCGTACCACCGGAGAGATCCTTCGCAGATAGAGAGAGGAGCCCCCCTGAGAAACTCGTGTCGGTATGTACCTGGGTACACGGCGAGTACCACGAGTGTGTAATGGTTAGATGGATACCCAGCGGACCCGAGAGCCCTCTCCGGAGGCTGACCGCATATTATACGCTCTCGAACTCGTGCTCTGGCTAAGACAAAGGGTTCCACGGATCCTGCCCGGAGATAGCCGGGCTGCGAGACCAGCCTCGGGTTCAAAGGTTCCAGGTTTCGGACGCCGCGACCTGGAATTATGCGATTTTTTAGCGCCCCCTTTTCAACCTCGCCTTTCCCGCACGATCGACTCGCCGGGATTTCAAAGGAAATGCACCGCGATGCTCAGCTGCACTTAGCGGTTCTCTGCACCTTGGGGATCGGCATTAGGTACCTGGAATGCTGCAAGTGTTCTTGGTAATCAACCCTTTGTGCAACCGGACGCTTATTTTCTATCAACTGCGCTAGAACACGTGATAAAATCAACATTAATTTTTATATAGAAAGCTGCACTTAGCGGTTCAGTCGGGTACTTGGCTACACATTTACTACTCTTCCCGTAACATTTTCCAATATGCTGGTTGACCCTGCACCCCTTCGGTTCTCGTGCACAGAATATATAAAGTGATCCATAATTATACCAACTGGGCTCCAGTCATAAAGCTTTAATCATCTCTACAAAGAAGGACAGCAAAATTACTACAATTCAATTAGAGACTTCAACTAACTCGAACTCGCAACTTCCAATTCTCTCTGAAAATCGGATAACAAGCAGTTTGGAGGATAAGGGGATTCAAAACGGAGATTCAAGGAGCTCTTCGTGTATATTCGCGCGAACCTTCGTTCCTGAAACGAAGCTCCTCGTTCGCAGAAGACCGCCGACCTTGTGCGATCAGGTTTTCCCTTTTTTCGGGCTGTACACGCGATTTCGTGTACGCAATTACACGTATCTCAGTATTTCTTGCGGTGGATTGAATCCATTGGTCTTCCGAGAGCCTTCGAGTCGATCGCGGAAAGTGTTTTCTCTTTTTGCTTGTGGCCCGACCTGAAACCTGGCGATCGACCGACTTCGAGCTTGTTAATAACTACACTGTGTCGTCGTTCCTCCCTCGTCATTATCTCAAACGAGGGATCTCGAAGGTTTTAAGAAATATCTGAAAATGTTGAAGACGAAGAATCGAGTTTCGGTTAGAAAAAGTCGCTTTCCAGATCAGAGTGCGTGGGTCGCGCGAAATGAAAGGCGGCCGATGGGTAGGCCGAGTGCTGCCTTCTGTATCCAGCCAGGATTACGAACGGTGGATTGGCTGGTAATTACGCGGATTATACGTCAGTTTTTCTGATTGCGAGCCCACGAGCCTACGTGCCGTTCGAACCTTACGCAAATGAGCGCGCGCCAAGCGTCGAAGGATAGCGAATAGCGCTAGCCTAACCGGTGCTCGATCATCCGATAATTGATCTTGCGTGTCGCCGACTATCGCCGTCGGTGCACGGTGTCCTGTGTACGTGTGCGAAGCTTTTATTAGACGTTACGTTAGGTCTCCGGGCGACGTAATCGATGGCAACGATCTCGTTCCTCTTTCGGGACACCCACTTGCGCCGCTCGCCTATTACACCGACTGTTTGCTAATCAATATAATAGACTCCCGGGAGTTAGGGAAGTGTTTGATGGACTCTGTACACGGTTCCAGGTCGGTTTTACAGCCGCGACTTCTACACGCAGCGTTTTATCGTCGCTGGCCTGGAGCCCTCGTGGCACTTTCACTCGATTTTGCTTTGTTTTAGCTGCACCGTGCATACATTATCCGTATGCACCGCACTTGTTGGCGCTCCGATACCGCCGATTCCCTCCGTCTATCCTTATACCTTCGCATTTGTCGACGAAATTGGGGTTGGTCGAATTATCGAATCGTGAACTGTAATTTCTTCATTGCACAAGCCAACACGCGTGCACGAACGTTGATGGCCGGCCTGTCGAATGTGAAATGTATCCACTGTACTTTGTAAAATTCGCGGTGTGTATCTTTTACCTGGTGCCGCTCTTGCGCCATCTTTATTGCAGGAAACTTGAGAGTAATGACGGGGAGGGAATTCGCCCCGGACATTAATTAACTCACGTTCGGACTGTGTGTCTGTCTGAAAATATAAATACTGTAACGGCGATTATACGTTCTATGAAAATCTTGAAGTCGTTATTAGTAGACTGCGGATGTTTATGCAATTTGCAATGTTTGCAGACGAATTTTAAGGAAACGGAATAAAATAAAATTTTACTTTGTAAAATTAAAATTGTGCTAAATTCCGTCGAATTTTATGTTCGACCATTTTCTAACATTTTTAGAAGCCATCAACGCATAAAGATCCGCAGTCTAGTTATTAGACAGGTCTAATTTTCAACACTTTAGAAATTAAAAATTAAAAAAATTATTTTAGAAATGAATTTAATTCATATATTTTATTATATATATATTATATATATTATATAAATAATTTAAGGGATAAACTTTAAATTAAGTATTATAATTTAATATATACATAATAATATAGTCAATTATAAAATTTAATAAATTATTTAAAAAATTTAATAATTTATATATATTCATATATAAAGATTTTATAATATAAATATAATAAATTATAAAAAATTATAATTAAATTATTATATTATAGATATATTAGCAATTATTTATTAAGGTACTTAAATATAAATTAATATATATATAATATAATATAATATTAAATAATTTGGCAAAAATTATATTCACCTGTTTATCAAAAACATGTCTTTTTGAATTATTATTTAAAGTCTTCCCTGCACCATGAATTATTTTTAAATAGCTGCAGTATATTGACTGTACAAAGGTAGCATAATCATTTGTCTTTTAATTGAGGGCTGGAACGAAAGGGCAAATGAAATATAAACTGTTTCAATATTAAAGAATTAATTTTCAACACAGGTCTAACTTTCAACACAACGATGTGCAATTTGAATTACACGAGAGGTAGTGGCAATATTTGAATTGATTCGACCATCGTCCGGAAATTGCGTTGGTATTTCGATTTGCGGTTGTCTAATCAGTGCCCGAGTGTGTTACGGTCGCGCGTCGCATTCCGCGGCAAATATTCGGCGCATGGGCGCCCCATTAACGCAAATACGTTCCTGCGAAACCAGTTTGCGTCCCGACGGTGTAAAACCCGACGATTGATCGGTGCAGGGCCGCGAAACAGTCGCTTACACCGGCACGCGCTGCCTCGAGAACCGGAGTGCTCTCCCTAGGAACATGGTTATCCGTCCCACAGCTGGAACACAACTCGACAAACGAGTATTCGAACCCGGCGACCGTACCCGCGCCAATTTTTACCTCTCTTCAGTTTCGCATTCGATCGACTGTACGCTGCGGTTTATTTATTATTCAATCGAGAAACCAGCTACCCCTAATTTACCTCGCGCAGTGCAGATACTCCAACGAAGACTTTCGATCAAAATTGCCGCGAAAACTCCGCCGATCCCCGAAGAACGCGATAATTTAATTTTCGCGGAAGCAGATTTTCTCGTGTTTCGTCCGACTCATTTGCAATCAATCGGCGACGGTGAAGCACTGGTTAAGGAAAGTTCATTGCTAACGCAGACTCGCGTTTCCACGTACATATTCGATTGACGGGAAAATCCAGGGTTTTACGAGCATGGTTTCGCGAAACGATCGCTTCTGATACGCTGCTTGCATTAATCGAGGGTTAACTGCACCGCGCTCCGAATAGCAAACAGATGTTCCTAGGAAATCATTTGGAAACAGTGTGGGCCCAGTGCTATTCTCCTATCTGATAGTCGAATCATCGAACTGCGCATTTATGACGAATTTAATGCTGCTGTTATATTATTTTCAATCCATGAAACATTTTAAGAAAGAAATTTGAAGAGAGTTTGATGAAATTCATTTATTACAAAAATGAGTGGGTTTAATCTAAAACAGCAAAAACGTTAGACGAATTTAATGCTGCTGTTATATTGTTTTCAATCCATGAAACATTTTAAGAAAGAAATTTGAAGAGAGTTTGATGAAATGCATTTATTACAAAAATGAGTGGGTGTAATCTAAAACAGGAAAAACATTAGTCGAATTTAATGTTGCTGTTATATCGTTTTCAATCCATTAAACATTTTAAGAAGGTAATTTGAAGAGTGTTTGATGAAATTCATTTATTACAAAACTGAGTAGTGGTATCTAAAACAGCAAAAACACTAGTCGAATTTAATACTGCTGTTATATTGTTTTCAATCCATGAAACATTTTAAGAAGGTAATTTGAAGAGTGTTTGATGAAATTCATTTATTACAAAACTGAGTCGGTGTTATCTAAAACAGCAAAAACACTAATCGAATTTAATGCTGCTGTTATATTGTTTTCAGTTTATTAAACATTTTAAGAAAGAAATTTGAAGAGAGTTTGATGAAATTCATTTATTACAAAACTGAGTCGGTGTAATCTAAAACAGCAAAAACGTTAGACGAATTTAATGCTGCTGTTATATTGTTTTCAATCCATGAAACATTTTAAGAAAGAAATTTGAAGAGAGTTTGATGAAATGCATTTATGACAAAAATGAGTGGATGAAACAACCAATAGAAAAATTAAAAGGATGTAAGAATATACAACACAATATGAAAAACAATATTAACCACCGTCAGGAAACAGCATTGCAACTGTGTTGCAAATGACGCGAACAATTTTTATTTAAGATCCGCGGCCTAATCATTACCATTCGATTCCGCGCGCACACAATGGTCGACTTTCGCTTGCGGCTGTGTGCATACTGCGGAAGGTGCGCCATTGTGCACGGTGCATCCGAAGCACCCTGCGCTCTGGATGCAGCGTCCGCCAGCGTTCGTAAATCACACCGAAAGTCTGCGGTGAGTGGAAGAAGGCTGGCTAGCGAGCATAGGCGAGAGAACGCGGGCCCTACGAGCGTGCACAGTGCACGGGGCCCGCTCCTCTCTACACGGTGTCCACATATGGCCACCGCACCGGTCCGTCGTCTCTGTCGCTTCGCCTCGAGAGTCCTTGACGCCCACCCTATGTGTACAGTTGCGAGGAGAGACGCCAACGACGATGCCCTGTGCTCGCTTGCCCCGTGGCACCATAGAACTGCCATTAACAGGGATTGAATTAACCCCTTGCAGACTCGCGATGAAGACCTCGAACAGAATTCAACAAGTATGTACAGCCACTCGCAATAACACTGTTGAAGAGGCGATAACTTTTTGGGATGTCGTTCATTCAGAAGAAAAGTGACGCAACTCAAAATGTATTTCTAAAACAAGTGTAATAATAAATATATAAAGTGTGATGAACTTTATAAATAATGTACACGACAATTATATATATATAATCCAATATCTAAATAACAATAAATTATTTTACATTTCTAAGTTGGCGATATACAATAAAGATAATTTACTGTAGTTTGTAACTAGACTGCGGATCTTTCTGCATTTATCATGGCTTATGAAAATTTTCAATAAAGGCTGCAATATAAAATCTGATAGAATTTTGTACAATTTTTATTTGCTCTAGATCTACAAAGGTTGTTCCCATTAAAATAGGATTTTAGTTCATTCCACTTTCTTAGAATTTGTCTACGAAGATGGGTAAATGCATAAACATCCGCAGTCTACAGTGGCCGAAATTTCTATAAAGTCATCTTCTTTTTAATAGATATTTTAAAAACATCACCATTTTTGTTGATTTATCGTATCTGGTCTTTACGTTTGTTTTGATTTTTTTTCTGTTTGGTGCAGAACACAAGTGCGAAGTTTCTAAATATAAAGTCACTTAGTGTTTCTCTGTATTCTGAGCAGAGAACTACGGAAAACTGCGAATATACTACAAGTATTAGTTTTAGAACTCAAAGAAATCCGGTTTGTTATAATTTGATTCACGTGTATGAGAATGCCGAGAGGAAAAGTACTAACAAGTGAAGAAAAAGCTTCAATCGATGCTTATAAAGATATGAGCTGCTCTAATCGCACAATTGCTAAGAAAATTAATCGGTCATATACCGTGATTAATAAGTATATCAATTTACGTGAAAAATACGGAGAAAATCATTTTAAAGGTGATAATAAAAAATAGTCAAAGAGACAACATTCAATATTAATGAGGTCTGCGACTAAGGAAAGGAAAAATGCAGCACAATTTCGAGCTGAATTGGAGGTCCCAGTAACAACGAAACGTGTGCAACAACTTTTAAATTCTTCTGGTCGAAACTGCAACGTAAACCAGGCCTTAAATAAGTACATAATTAGGCCCGCATTGATTTCGCACGGGCACAAAGCACAGTGACTTTATAGAAATTTCGGTGAGTGTATTTATAACTAACGTACACGACAATTAACTCAGTATCTAAATAACAGCAAATTATTTTACATTTATGATCTGGCGAGATACAATCAAAACAATTGGCAATTTTCAAATGGTTCTCCTGTAAAATTTCCTTTGACTTACGTCGCTCGTCTTATGAATGAACGATGTTAGAATAATTAGTTTACCACACGACGAAAAAGAACAGAGCACTGAATTGCGGGTCACAAACAACCCAGCCGCCAACCGTCCAAGGATTAGCCTCGCTGTTGAAGCCAGACGTGTACCGGCGGCATTGTCTCTTAGGAAAACACTCCCGCGGCGCCTCGCATAATTGACCGACGCATTTTCACCCCTTGTTCAGCTTCCAGACTCTCGCCGGACACAATATATTGTCCACGACGTGGTTTGACGCTCCTCTCAGCTTGGCGACAGTCTCGTCAACGGGTTCGAAGGTCGCCAGGTTGCTCTCGCACCCTTCCGGTGCTCGTGCACCGAATTGCAAAACCCTTGGAACTTTGGGTTAAAGGTAATTGTCACGACAGCCTGCGCAGCTGACGCTGTCTGCTGCCTTTGAAAGTTTTACAAATTCCTGAACTCACCGATGCTAGGACTGGATGTGAAATGATTCTTGACGGTCGTCGCTTCGTTGTGTGACTCGAATGCCGAGGATACCGGCCACGATGGTAACGGCACTTTTATGCAACGCAGACTCCGGTGGGAACGAGCTCGAACACAATGGTACCGTTTGTTTAACGACATTGTTATTGTGGCGAGCCGAGTATCCGAATAACAGCATTCTGATAAGAGACTTTTATAACGTGTGCACATACTGCGATCGTTCGAAGATGTTCATGTGCAGAACCTTCGGAAATTTACTTCAGAATTGAGTAGATGAAATTTTTTCAAAATTGTTGGAACATTTAAAATATTCAAGATGTCAACGTATGATTTATCCTCTATTAAAATCATTAACGGGTGAAATAGCATTCAATTTAGTTTCCATTTGTTGCAATCGATGCAGACAATTTTAATTTTGCATAAAGATCTGCAATCTAATCATCATAGATCATGCACAAATCTCTGAAATGGGAATAGTTGCCATTAGACTGCGGCTACTTCCTATGAAAAATAAAAATGTTTCCTTCAGTAATTTTAGTAAGATAAAAATAATACATTGGCATTTCTAAATTCTTCTAATCTTCCCTTAATAAGTGCATCAAATCCGCAGCCTTGTAATAATAAACTCAACGAGGAAACGGTCCTTGCAGTTAAAGATAAATTACAGAACTGAACGATATGCAATTATATTATTTAATCAAACGTTGATGCGAACGCCGCTTAAGAATGCTCTATTTCAGTGTTCCATTTTATCGACGTGTTTAAGACATCAACTTTGTAAATGTCGGAACTTTGACACTAATTTGCCGTATGCCAGAGAACAATTAGGAGGATATGAGCCTAGCGGAGGCAGAAGGTTCATGACTCACATCGCTGCGCAGCAACGCAGCTTCAAGAATATTCTCTTCCGACGATTTTATCCTGCTCCCTTCTTCTGCAATTTGCAATGGGTTCCCATGTTATTTTCTGCTGCTCTTTATCTTCTTGGTTACTGGTCTGCTTATCGGGGCATTTATCATTGTCGCTGCGTATATACTACGTTTCTGCGTCTTCACTTCACCGGATTGGTCCTTGTTCCCGTTTGAACGTGTGATAAAAGTGGCCCCGGACCAAGACAAATTCGACCGGCAAGTTTCTCGCGGCGAAATATCGTGCACGAAAATTTCGAGAACCGCAATGTAACACCTGGAGGAGCGCGGAATAAATTTATAAAAGAGATTTGCATATTTTGCCACCGGAAAGTATGTATGTACAAAAATGAGTGAGCACGATTTGAAACAGTGGACATATTAAAAAGATTTAAAGACGTCAGCGTATTGGCTTCAGCTTAATCAGCTAATTAAAAGAAGAAAGAAATTTTTATTTCGCTCCTGCGTCTTGCAATCAATACAAACATTCTTTATTTTGCATAAAGATCCAGCGTCTAATCATTTATGGTTTGGCAGTGGCCGGATCACAGCAGACTACAGTGAATTTTATATTGATTTTAGTACATTTGTGGTTGTGTGTTCACGTTACAATGGTAATGTGTTTCCTTTCACTGTAGCAACAATTTAAAGGGTTAAAAAATAAGCAGCATAGCGCAAACCGTGAACAATGGACTGCAGATTTTATGCATTTATTACAAAAATTGGTGGGCGTAATTTCAAACAGTGGGAAGATTTGAAGAATTCGAGTGAAATAAATTTCTATTTGCGCATCCACGCAGCGCGGAAGAATGATTGAGAGCGGCAGGGTTCGAGATCATCCTGGTCCAATTTGCGCGAGTTTTTCGAGAATCTGTCATACTGTGTGGCGTTCCTTCCGAGTAGAATGTCTCTGGATGCGTTAATTGTCACCGGGAGACCTCCAACGGTCGGTCAGTCTCAGCGAAGACGGAAATTCTTGCGGGGGAAAAAGGTATCGGAAAAAAGGGAGCGGGATCGGTAGCGACCGGAGGTAATCAAGGGCTCGGATGAAGACAACAGCGAGCTGGAAGGGAATCAAGTCGTCTTCCGTTGATTACCCGGGGTTTGGTCGTTCCGGCAGGCGTGAAGTTCGATCGATTCTGGGGAACCGCGTGGAATTTGCCGGTTTCTCGAAACCTGGAAGACCGGGACGAGCCGAACGGGCCGAGACCGGAGGGCCGAGCCCTCGGGTTTCTTGCCGATCAGGCTTCCCCCGGAGCCGATTCGAACCGCGAGCTCTCTCCTCTCTCTCCTCTCTGTTTCTCCCGCGGGTCGGTATGTTAATGTCATTCTCCCGAATCCCCTCGGCCTCGATTCGAGGTACTAGCCCGGCCAGGTTTTTCGTGTCGGGAACCATGTCGCTTCTAATTGACGAGTGGCGGACGTAGGACAACAGGATCCGTCCGTGCACACCGGTGACATGTGTCCGAGGTGTTCGGAGCAGAGTCCTGCCGTGTCTTATTATACGCTGGACACCCCGATATTTCGACGGATCGCGGCAAATGGCCCCCACGATCTTAGCCACCGGGACGATGGAACTCGCAGGAAAAAGAGCCGACCAGACACGGGAACCTACGCGATATTTTATCAACGGGATCAAAGAAAACGCAGCTGCCACCGACGTGCCGCGAATCCACTCGAATTTGCGAAGACCTCCTCCCAGCCGACGTGTTTTGCGAGGGTGGAAAGTGGAGACAGCAGCAGGATTTTCGTGAAACGCGCGAAGGAACGCTGCTAAAAAATGAACGCTCGAGTCGGAGAGATTCTATGTTTGCTCTTTCAATTACCTTAAACAGTGAAAAATCATGCAACAACGTCCTGCATGTCTTTACAGTTTGCCATTTGACTTGCTAATTTTTGTCATTTTATCATGCTGAATCGTAGCGCAGAAATCATCACTAGACGCTTATCACAAAAACAAGCTAGTGCAATTTGAAATTGTGTAAAGATTAAAAGAATTCAAGAACTCTAATATACATGTATATTATGTCCAACTTATTATTTGCAATTGCAAATAGTCGAATTATTGTTAGACTGCGTATCTCATGGATTTATGATAAAAATGAGTGTGTGAGAGAACCAATAGAAAAATTTTAATAAATGTAAGAATATCAATACAATGTATGTAGAAACGAATATTATAATCATAACATAATTAATGAACGCGCGACTCCGAACTCCGAAGGCGTACGCCGCTCGCGAAGGGTTAATTATCAATTTCCACAAGGCGACGCGTGCCCCGTTGTGCACACAGCTTTACTCATTTTCTCCCTTCTTCCCCGGCAGCCGTTCCCCTCCCTCTTACCGTCGATCTTTCTCTTTCTCCCACGCGCGAATCGGTCATGAGCTTCTCGCGGTTGTACGACCGGCTTATTAGAACACGCGTAGCTAGAATCCATCGGATCCGTAAACGGCAGGATTCGCCCACGTGGCCGCCACCTCGAAAGGTATACCTGTATACCTGTCCCTCTTCTTCCAGCGCGCCTCTTTCGAGTCATTAACGAGTTCCCCCGCGGGTGCCCGGCCCCCTTTATTCGGTCGGATCAAGGTGACGAACCCTGCCGCTCTTCCTGCGCTTCTCTGCACCTCGATGAAGATGTCCCTCTGACTTCATGTTCTCTTGACAGAGAAGCAGACCCGTAGACTGATCTTCCAGATATTTTGGTTCTTGGTTACGAAAGTTCACGTTCTAATTTTGTAGCAAGCAACTTCAAGCAGCATCACTTGCTCCCCAGACTGATTGAGATGATCTTCCAGACATTTTGGTTCTTGATTATAAAAGTCGCCTTTACATCGTAATTTTTTAGCAAGGAATTTCAAGCAACATCACTTGCTCCTCATACTGATTGAGATGATCTTCCAGACATTGTGGTTCTTGCTTATAAAAGTCGCCTTTATGTACTTCGTAATTTTTAGCACACGATTTCAAGCAGCATCATTTGTTCCTCATACTGATTGAGATGATCTTCCAGACATTTTGTTTCTTGCTTATAAAAGTCCCATTTACATTCTAATTTTCTAGCAAACAATTTCAAGCAGCATCATTTGCTCCTCATACTGATTGAGATGATCTTCCAGACATTGTGGTTCTTGCTTATAAAAGTCGCCTTTATGTACTTCGTAATTTTTTAGCACACGATTTCAAGCAGCATCATTTGTTCCTCATACTGATTGAGATGATCTTCCAGACATTTTGGTCTTGGTTACAAAAGTCCCTTTACATTCTAATCCTTTAACAAGGAATTTCAAGCAGCATCACTTGCTGCTCAGACTGATTCACATTAACTTTATAGCAAGCAATTTCAAGCAGCTTCACCTGCTCCCCAGACTGATTGAGATAATCTTCCAGACATTGTGGTTCTTGCTCATAAAAGTCGCCTTTACATCGAAATTTTTTAGCAAGCAATTTCAAGCAGCATCACTTGCTCTTCATACTGACTCAGATAGACCTTCCAGACATTGTGGTTCTTGCTTATAAAAGTCCCATTTACATTCTAATTCTTTAGCAAGGAATTTCAAGCAACATCACTTGCTCCTCATACTGATTGAGATGATCTTCCAGACATTTTGGTCTTGGATACAAAAATCCCATTTACATTCTAATTCTTTAGCTCAAGCAGCATTCGAAAATGTGTAAAAGAAAATTGTATCTTGTTTTATTATAACTGCATTTATAAAAGGATTCAAATGGATCAACTCCTCTGTGCAAGAGCAGACTACAAGATGTCTTGAACCGTAAATAGTTCAAGGCAGAAGTTCTTCGAGTCCGACAATTATAAAATATTGGAAACGTGTACTTCTCCCATGCAAAATGTCCAATAAAGTGTTTTCAGACAAGGTTTGTAAACAACTGTGTACACGCGTGTCCAAATAAATTCATAAGTTAAAATGACACCGGTATGCAGGTGTGCACGCGGCTTAAAGGAAACACCGGGTCACCAGAAAGAGAGGGTAGGATTGGATAAGAAAAATAGTAGGGAAAAGTGGATTCGAGACGAGAGGAGTACTCGAATCGTGACGTCGCAGCTCAAGTAGGTGTCGGTCTAGGTGGGTGTAGCTTCTCCAGCGTACGTTGCAACGGTGACATCATCGGTCACGTAGTCAGCTGACTCGACTTAGATGGAGCGAAAGAACGGAGAAAAGTGCGTCGCATAATTATTGTTTGTTGTAACGCTATATATCATCGGCCAGCGGATACACCAGCCTCGATAATCGAGCGGATGTCGACCTTAATCGCGATTCCAACCGAATCCCCTCACCACCCAACGAATCGGCTTTTTTTTCGCACGTCGGAAACGCGTTGGTGTGTCCAGGGACACGCACCTGACGCAACGCGCGACTGTTGTAAGAGCAACGTTCCTGAAATTTCCGGAAATAATTGATCGGGCACGTTTACGTGGATGCTAATGGACTTCTCCGATACGAGTTCGCCGGTTGCTTTATCGTTCTCTCGTTCGCGGCGATTACGTCAACTCCGGTTCTTTTAAACGACGTGAGCCGATTCGCGCGGTCAGCTATGCGAACCCGCGCCGACGTTTCAGTATGCGAGGTGGAACACGTCGACGGGGCGTGCAGATTTTCTAGAAACTGGCGAACGGAAGGAAATTCTGAGTGGAGAGAGAAAGGCTTGCCAAATCATCGACGCTGTATCGGATCCTCTCACTTCGTCAGGAAGAAGGAACTTGTTCCTAAAACTGCGCCAACTTTCTTTGATCGATTTGCGTTACATCCAAGTTTCATTGAACGTGCAATTAACGACAATCGTACGACGATTATCACAAGAGCGTGCGTTATTCTTATCAAGACTATTCAGGAGAGGTCGCAGTGGTGGGTCGTCGATTTTAATAAAACTTTTTTAATTCGGTAGCATTCATAAAATGTTCACAGTGTGCCGAAAATATTTATGTTTCAGATGTATTTACGAAGCATAAATGCTCAGAATATATATAGTTGCACTATCGACAACTGCACCGGTAGATAAATCGCAAGATTAGAAAGAAAGAAAGTAGAGAACATTTTTCAAGAACAAAAACAAAAGAAACCTATCGCAATAAGAAAAAATTTGTTAAAAATGTTAGTCGTAAGAAAATGTTCCAGACATAAAATTCAATATTAATTATCTTGATAAATAACGAATATTGTCAAAAACGCTCGAACATTAGCTTGTTTTTACTTTAGAGACTCACCGGAACAAGTTTTATGAAAATCGACGACTCCACCAGTGTGACCTCTTCTTGTAAGTGACCAACCCCTGCAAGCTGGACGCGTTCAAAAAAATTCACTTACAACTATGTTGCCCTACGTCGAGCATAGTAGAGTAATCGTTCCAGTGGTCAGCCATTTAAACCCAGACATCTCTGTTATTATTATAATATGATATTGGAGGATGGATCATCGTATTCATTCAAATTGTATAGTTGTTCATATTTAGGGGGTGAAATAGGACACATTTGCCCCAGTTGAAGAGACTGTGGGTAGACTTGGGAACAGTTAGGGTTGCATGGGGTGAGTGGTGTCCACGGGCAGTGGACCTACGGCGAATCTCGCCGCAAGAAAGCCGGCCAGGTACGGAGAATACGGGGACGATAGTAAATTCAAGTGAGACATTGTCCTTCGATCCCTCTCCGCCGGTATCGAACAGGGTGGTCCACCATGGAGCCGGTGCTCGCCGTTCCGTCGCATTCCCATTGCCCGTATAACGAGCTCTCGGGGCGCACGCTCCCAGCCCTCTCTTTCTCTTTCTCTCTCTCTCTCTCTCTCTTCGGCTCTCTCCCACCGCTCCTGGGTGTTCCACGCGTCAGGCGAATTGTATCTTCGCGGGGAGTGATCCCTAACCTGAATAAATTGCATTTCATTGCCCGCTGCGTCGCCATTTGCCGGCTACCCGACGGACGATTCCTGATGATCTAATCAGGGGTTGGAGAACAGCAGGTTCCTTCTTTTCTCTTCTTTTGCCACGCGATTTCCCATTGATCCCCTTCCGTGGATTTCGATCGTGTTACCCTACAAGTGAATGCCCTGTTTTCAGGTTTTTATAGGTCGCCGCTGGTTCTTGTTCCGTTCGACGGTGAGATCTTGATGGCTTCGGTTAGAAACCTGGCTTTATCGTCTGCGTGATTTTCGTTTTATTCGATTATATCGCAATCGAGTGGTTTTCACTCCAAATTCCAGCAGGTTCTAAAAGAAAACAAAATATTTGCAGCTGAAACTACATATATAATACTTAAACAAATACAAAATGATATTATACGTGATTTGAAAACGTTGCGGGCTCATTAAGCATTATAAATAATTTTATACTTAACTACGGCTGAATAATTTTGTCCAGCTAGATTCGCGATCGGCACCACTGTGCGGCGGATAGATTGTATAGTACTTCAACGTTGAAGAAACTTCGAACTTCGATTAATTAATTACTACCGGCGGATATACGTATCTCGCGATTTACGCGATATCTATGTTACAAATTTAGAAAGCCCCGGTAATTTCAGAATTGCCGGTGATCGTGGAAAACGTTCATCGGAGGAGCACGAAGCCTATCTGGTTCGCCCGAGACTTTCTCCTTTCACCAGCCACGAGCAGTAGAAACCAGCGAGCGCTAATCATCGAGCAATTTGTTCTGAATTTTTATCAGCGCATCTCCCACGGTTGCTAATCGAGGAAGACACATTTTTGAAATATACTATTCCTATTAGCTTGAAGAAGTTGGCTGTGTGCAGACTAACAAAGACTGAAGCAACCAGAAAATTATGAACGCAGTTGTTTCTGCTATCTCGTTCCAGTAACAATTTTTTCTTTTATTTGTAATTTGAGTCTCGAGAAAGAGGTTATCTTCCAGCCGATACTAATTAGACTGCCTGGTCTCTTTATGCAAAATAAAAAATGTTTTCATTGATTGCAAGACACAGGAGGCAAATGACAATTTCATTCTTCTTTTAATTATCTTATTCAGGTGAAACTAACACAGTGGTGGCCGTAAATCTTTTTAATACCTCCACTGTTTTAAATTGTACGTATGCATTTTTGTCATAAATGCATCAAATCCGCAGTCCAGTAATAATTGATCAGAAAAGTGCGATGACGTCGATGCCGGTCTAAATAGCGATTAGCGTCTTTCGCCGGTGACTCATTTAGCGACGAACGCAACGAATGACACTTAGGAATATTCAATCAAGGTTTTCCGTGGATCGAGGGATCGTCGACGATGCTCGGTTCTCACGCAGACCGATCTGCCTTGAACTGCGAGCTAGCGATAATGAAACGTCTCGCAGCTAGTATTCGCAACGACACAGTGCAACTGCAGCGCTCCCTCGCTCCAACAAATTATGCATGCGCATTGGAATCCGACGAAACCCCTCACTTTTGCTTCCGATTGTTTTTAAAAAATGAACTTAAGGGGGAACTATACCCTCGGATTGTAACTGGAAAGGAACTATTTATCAATGTTATCAACGTCTGTGCAAACAAAAATTTTGGTAACATTGATAAACAATTGATAAACACGCAACTGCCTTACGAACACGAGATGGAGTTGCTTACTATTTCCATATTCTATTCAGCTCGTCGCGAATGCCGTTATACAGGGCAGGTCGCTCTCTTATTAGTGCCACCGATTAGAATATCTACCTCGTCTGTGTCAGTTTTGCTATGATCCCAGTGCAGCAGCGAAATGTTGCACAATCTCGTAGCACTGATCGACAGTCCTCCTCATTAGGTGCCACCTCGTCTAAATGAACTGATCTAAAATTGGCTCTAGACTAGCTCTGCATCAGAGAGGACCTCTGTCTTCATGGGGAAATCTATGCTAATGTGAATGAAATCACGGGAATCGATTTTTTGTCCTTATACGAGCATATTTTGGGCTGCACAAAGATTCATTTCATAGAGAAAGGTTCATCACAGGGTGGTCATCTCATCATATCAGTCAAAAAAGTCTCTTTGAGACAGGAGAATACATTGAAATCTGCGGTTATTTTTCTAGACTTTTTCTCTACTTTGGGCACTCATATTATTAGATATAAACATAATCTTGTTACATCATGAGATGGCCACCCTGTAGTTAACCTTCCTCTACAGAATGAGTCCTCACCCAGCCCAAAATATGCTCAAATAAAGACAAAAAATCGATTCCCGCAAATCCATGTTTCCACCAAAAATCTAGTAAGATTCGAGTTCCTTTCTAGTTACTTCAGTAGGGTATAGTTCCCCCTTAAAGAAAGTGATTTCGATACATTCTCTGACGTTTGATTCTCTTTTATACGTCGAAGGATTAGCAGTTTAGAATCACGTTGGCCCTTCTGCTTCTTTTTCTGTATTCACACCGACTGACGAGCTAGAACGTGCAACGAATCGACCACTGTTGCGTGAAGGCACGCTCATTATTGACCCTTTGTGGCCTTAATAAGCTTAGACACGATCATTTCGATGCTCCAAATGTTCCTCATCCCTTTTCCTTTTTAAAGGGAAAGTGCACTATTAAGCACTCGCACGCTGGCATTCTGCAGTCGCGCAAGGCTTCTCTGAAATGCGTTGGATAAACACAATTATACTGTTTAGTATTTACGATGATCCTACTTTCTGTAATTTTACTGTGGAGAATTAATCCTTTGCCAGAATTGACCCATTATTCGAAACAGTTCTAATATTGTTAAATTCGTCTGTATTCTACAAATTGTATAAAGCTCAACTGTTGCATGAGAAAACAGGTTCGACTCGACGTGCGCAATGTAAAAGAGATCACATAGAATAAAAATTATCTGGGTTGAAAGAAATATCTTGATTTTGGAATTAAAATTATAAAGATGCCTTCATAAGAAACGATTTATTATAATAAATATAAAGAAAGTACATGGCACTCTCTTTTAAATTAACACTAGAGGGAGAGAGAGAAAGAAAGATAGAAAAGACAGGTGTGTGATGAAAAAGAGAACACGTGCAAAGACAAACCTAAGAAAGTGAAAATACAGATTATAGATAAAAGTAAAGATTGTGTGAATAGGGAAAGGACAGTGAATAATTGACATTTAATGTCGTTTCTCTTTTTACAGGTAAGATCGTAAATAGTTGTACATACAGGAGCATGAATAATAAAACCAAAAAAAAAATCTCTTTTTACAGAGAAACTCAGTTTTGTGATTATTCTTGTCTTTACCAAACCATCCGGAAAATTGAATAACATTATATAAATATATATTAAGTCTAAATAAATTAAATCTTGTCATTCCTATAAGGCAACGTGTGCCCGTCACTTTTATAGCTCGGTACGTGTTAACAATAGAGACGTCAAGCTTTCTCCAAACTGAAAATCCTTTTGCCAGCTTTCGTTTTAATTATCCCGGACAGAATAAATAATATTCGAGAAACGAACCCCCGGGTTTCACGATGATTTTCAATGTAACATGCACAACCGATTATCCGGTGTATTCTCTGGCCGACTGTTTATACATCGTGTCTTTTTTGTTCGCGATAATTTTTGTCGATTGATTGATGGTCGAAAATGGAAAGACCCGGGGAGCTATCGACGTCGATGATATATCGATCCATCGGCGGGCCAGGTCGTGAGGACGCGTCGCCGATCGCAAGTCACGCGTGCTGCTCGATCAAAAAGGGAAGAAGAAACAAAAAGAGCTGAGAGGAGAGCAGCCGGTGGTAGGAGAGGAGAATTTCGATTCTCATTACAGATACGAGATCCTCGGAGCGAGACGATTGGAACTTTAATGGAGCTTTAATTATATTTCGCCGTAGAAAAACTCGTGTAAATGCATGGTGAACGGGAGATAAAAATTGGAGTGGGACGCGCCCCGGTAAAAACAGGTGATGATCGATACCATCGTGAACACTTCGAGGCGAGAATCGATCGTAATTATTACCCCTATTAACCCGACGGAAGATCGATAGAGTTTGTAGAGCCGGTCGTGCCTTTGGAACCGGTCCGTGAAGTACGCTCCCTGACTGATTGTAAACTGATCATGTTGAAATTAGTTGACACTGGTTCGCAATCAGTATCATATTTGCATTGGCTTATTTATCCTCGTGGTAATGTAAACTCCGCGCTAATTGTTATAAATGACTCGATGGATTAGCTTGACACGATGTCCGGCTAATTTGACGAGGAAAATGGGAAAATCAACGGGAGATGTCTCAATTAAATTAGGGATTTAAACCCTCTCGAGTGGTTCGAAATATTGTTTACATTATTCAATATGTTGGTAGCTAATCAATTACTAAACATTTAAGTATTGTACGAGTTCTCGTACGAGTTATCATATCAATTTCATCGCCATGATATTTAAAAGACCATAGAGAATGGAAAATAAAGAAACATATTCTAGGTCGAACAATGCTTAATATTTTCGAGTTAAAATAATTCTTGTGCGTGGACATTTTTCCCTGACCAACGTCGATGATTTTAGAAGTGTTAATTAAAATAGTCTGAACGAAAACACAGAGATTTCATAATAAACGTAGTGTACAGGTACATAAGCACAAAGAGACTGAATTTCTAGATACAAGTTTATTAGAACTGGTACGCCTCTTTCGATAAGTGCCACTTGAAGATAAAAGATAACAGTGATATACTAATCCTGACACAACTAAACTGATTTTCTCATACGTACAGCATTTTTCAGTTTTAAAACGTCTATTATAATATATCGAATTCGCAAAAAGAAGTAACTTAATGAGAGATAAAAATCACTTTCATTTCTTTTTAACAAAATTCTATTATTTTTCATCAATCGATGCATCATCTTGTACACTTTATAAAAGCATTATCGTAACCATTTTGAGGTTATTCATTTTCTGCCGACTCCTATAAGAGGTCCCATGAGCTCAAGCCGAAACAACCATACCGTATGTAGTAGAGCATCGATCAGGTTCGGCGGGCTTACTGTAGCAGTTCGCGTCGGAGAGTATTCCCACGCGAGTGTTCCTTTGTAAGTTCTGCCTGTTAGCAGTTGTTCGGTTGTTCGGCAGTCGTGCGAGGCAGCTCGAGGCAGCTCGAGGCGGCGCGGCGTCGAGCGAACCGAAGCGTTCCCGCTCGTGCATTCTCCTGTCCGTTGCTGTCGGCGGGATCACGCGCGTCAGCCCGCGAGAAACGCGGACAGCGAACGCGACTGCCGGGTGACGCGACAATGGTCGATTCGTTACTTCGCACTCGGCAGCCTCCCAGCAGAGACACTGAGAATAGAGAGGAGAGGAAAGAGAAGAGTCGCGAGACGCGCGATCCGCGATACAGGGCCGCTTGCTCTCCCGCACGCTCCATTTGTCTCCGTAGAAGCCACCGCCGCCGCGGAGAACGGCTACCACCGGAAAAATCCCGAAGACCATTCCTGGACGCTGATCAGACAAGCTTGCCACGCACCCTTGTAAGGGACACTCCTCACTCGGCACTAACAAGGGAAGATACCCAACCCGCGGCTTCGAGAGATTGTCAAACTTTGGGGACACGTTAGAAGACCCGTCCAGACAACGTTGAACCAAACTTGATGAACCAGATTTGATGAAAGAAACTTGATGAACCAAACTTGATGAACCAAATTTGATTAACCAGACTTGATGGACCAAACATGATGAACCAGGCTTGATGAAACAAATTTGATGAACCAAACCTGATGAAAGAAACTTGATGAACCAAACTTGATCATCCAAACTTGATGAACCAGACTTGATGAAACAGACTTGCTGAACCAAGCTTGATGAACCAAATTTGATGAACCAAACTTGATCAACCAAACTTGATCAACCAAACTTGATTAACCAGACTTGATGAATCAGACTTGCTGAACCAAGCTTGACGAACCAAATTTTATGAGCCAGACTGATGAACCAAACTTGATGCACCAAACTTGATTAATCAAACTTGATGAATCAAACTTGATGAACGAAACTTGATGAACCAGACTTGATGAACCAGACTTGGTGAACCAAACTTGATGGACCAAACTTGATAAACCAAATTTGATTAATCAAACTGGATGAACCAAACTTGATTATATGCTTGATTGAACTGTTAATCATAAACGAGAAGTCTTAATGTAGTCCTTCGAAATGCGTAAAACTACTTAACTCCTTGATGTAGTAATACTCTTGTCTTGTTAACAATATTAAGGGAAGAAACAAATTTTCATTCGGTTTTCGAGTACCTTGTAATTAATGAAGAAAATTTTTATTTTGCTTGGAGATGCTCCGTCTACTGACGAATTATACCTTCAACGGTATAAACGGAGAACGTTAAATCGTCGGTAGAAGCGTTCCCTTTTACAACACGTTGTCTACACGAAGTTTGCACTGCGGCTTCGAGTAGAATCGCGCGCTGCAAGCCCGGAATCGTTACCCTTGTAAGAAACGCTTCTCACTCGGCATACCCAACCCGCAGTTCGGGAGATTGTTAAACTTTGGGAACACGTGGGAACACTCGTCCAATTAATGAATGCTTAACCCCCATCCTTAAAATGTCGTCTCCTAGAGGCGTCGCTCCCCAAACTTGATTATTTTGTTAATATCAACCTAACAATTGCACGTCAACAAGTTGATTGCGAGAAGACTGAAGAAGAAACAAGTTTTCATTTAGTTCCAGTACCTTGAAATTGACGAAGAAAATTTTTATCTTGCGTGGACATGTTCCGTCTAGTGATGAATTATACCTTGAACAGTAAAAGCGAAAAGCTTTTAATTACTGATAGAAGCGTTCCCTTTTACGACGCGTTGTCCGGACGAGGTTCGCGCTGCCAGCGCGGAATCGTCGTCTCTCAGCCGAGAGGAATAACGAAGAAAGGTAGCAAAGAGGGAGAAATGTAAGCGCGTCGGTACAACGTTTTACAGCTGAGACTACCGGGTGTAAAGCGTTCCTGGGGAATGTCTATCGGCGGCAAAGGTTGTCGGAGTCTTGCGGTGAGCGGCCGCAAGACGTATAAACGGTGAACAGGATGAGACAGCCGGTACACGGCGGTCTCCGGGTCTCACAAAGCAATTACCCCATTACCCCGCGGTGAACGGGGCGAATTACGCTAATATATTGACGACACGTCGCGAGGAGCCGACCTTCTCTCGCCGCAAGAACCGACGTGCGACGATGGTGCGGTGGGAGGCAATTCTTGCTGCTCGCTATAAAGTAATCGATTTATAACGGTGCCACGTATCAATGCGCGGCTGTTTAACGGGCCACCGACCATTTTGCAATCACTGCATCTCCTTGCCCGGTAGGCACTCTCCACGACCAGGTTGCAAATCCGCGAGTTTATCGAGCCGGGCTGCAAAAAAGTGAGCTAACTGAGACTCTGAAATTTTGATTTTGATAAGCAACGTGATGTTCGATAGAACTTTCTTGGGTAAGGGACTGTGGCAGAGGTTGGCAAACACTAATGTCGTGGCTGTCACCATTATTTCTGTTTATAAACCAGCTTTTCACGAGCATTAGAAGCAACAAGTCGTGTCCAGTGTAGCTGTATCAAGCAAACGCTTATCGTGTTTCTTATTGAGTCGTTTCCAATCGAAAGTTGTTGAATCCCAATTGCTTAAATGTATCTAAGTTGTTGGGAATTTAATGTAGTTTAAATGTGCAAAATGAATCGTGCACTTATCACGATGTGAATTTGTTGTTTTTGTGTGAATTTCGAAATGGCGTTTTTTAGAAGTTGAAACACAAACTTTTTTCCTTCGTTCTGCACATCATTTTTACGAATGAAAACCATGTTTTAAGTGTTTTTATTGGCGCTCGAATATTATATCGAGTATTTATCAATCGCTAAACGTTTAAGTAGATCTGAATGAATTAGGGTGGATTTATAGAAACCAACATTCGTGACAACATTTCGACACATACTAATGAAAAAGTACATATGTATTTTCTATGTTTTTCCCTTTTTTTCACCGCACAGCTCACCTCGCTGCTCCACTATAAATCCACCGTTAACCTCAATTCTAGTATTTCGAAGAATTCGGAATTCTCTGTCAAAACCGTTTAAGATCGGCCGACTTCACGTAGAAATTTTGAAACGGTGAGCCTCGTCAAAATATACAGGATCATATGAGAAAGGATGAAAATATTTAGTCCCGCTAGGTGAAGTTGAACCATCGCAAAGCAATTCAGTAAAGTAGCTACAGCGCAGCTTGCCCAGCTGGCTGCGAACTGTATGTAAGCCCTGAAGGTACTAATTTGCGAATTAATAATGCCAGATATCTCCGATCGAACACGAGTGCCGCGAGTACAAAGTGTGAGCGAAATATCGCCTACAAGTGAGCCGGTACACGTCCCCTCTGAGCTGGGAGCTAATAAAATCGCGGGAATCGCGCGTCCGTGTTGAATATCTCGGAGGATCCGTGAAACACGAACGCTGGCGAGCAGCTCGTCAAAAAGACGACACAAACAACCGAAACAAAACTCCGGCTACGTAGCCAGGTTTGCACGGCGAAGGGGTTCGACGGGGTTCGCGCGTGATTATTAAACACCGGGTGAGTATCGCCGGGGCAAACTGCATAAACAGTCGTCGAATCTCGTGCGGTACATGCATTCGTTCCGCACGCGATAACAATTTCCGAGAGTGGCTGCGGCGAGATCGGCCATTAAAGCGGCCGAGGCGGGAGTTTCGCCGTGAATTAAACCCGTTCCCCGGATAGACACGCATCGGTTGTTAAAGCCGTTAAGATGTTTCTATAATTTTGCGACTTAAACGCGCGAGCACGAGCGCTGGTCTCGAAACGATTTCGTCGTCCGGGGTTCTGGGCGAAGGCATTCCACCGGTTCGCGGATCTTCGGTAAGCGGCTTAGGCTGGTCGAACGACGCGATTTCGCAAGCTTTATCCGTCGCGGCTGTCCCCCTATCCTTTCCCCGGCCCTGAACATCTCTTTTTCGCGCATTCGATCGGATTAAGTCGCGACGCGGCTCGAAACACACGGATTTACGCGGTGGACCGCGAAACGACGGCGACAGGACGAACGAGGCTCGCAAGGTGTCCCAGTGGGTCCTTCCACCTCCCGAGGACCATTCGAGGGGATTATGGTCGGCGGCCTGGAAGATCGACGGGCACGGCCGTGAACTCGCCCCGGCTCAGAAAAATAATTAATCCTCCGGTTCGCGGCTCGAAACGGGAGAAGATTACGATCGAAAAAGAACGATACGCACGAAGGGAACAGGACCTCTCTCTTACAAGCAGGATTATAATCTTCGATTAATAAAGGGCTCGTAAAAGGGAACGCGAGATCGATCGATCGGTCGTTCGTTCGCTCGGCTATGCGCAACAAATCGCGGGATACGCGGCCCGCCGCTAGGCCTGTTTGTACTGCGCGTGCAAATACCGGCGAAACGTTTGTCGTGTTATTTCTTCGGGCTGATTTCTTGGTAGGACTCTTGCGCAACGTTCCCGGTAACCAGTCGGGATCGGGACGTGCCTTTTCACCGGTCGATTTTAAGGATTCGTGACGGATATTACCGGATAATGGAATTCCAAGGCTTCTGTAAATGTTCGCAATTGTGTGTCCGCGGGCCCCGCCTGTGTCAGAAAGACGATAGCCTGGTTTAAGTATGATTGAACAGAAGAATGCGGGTTTTATACGGTTTGCCTCCGACCCCTTTCAGGATCCGAGTAAAAGTGTAAACAAGGTTTTATTTTCTGTGCTGGATTTTAGCGAAAGGTTTTATTAAACTTTTTAATACTTCGAGGCCAGTTAATACCAGAAATAATTGTTCCTGTAATGAGTTTCAAAATTTCTGCTACGTACTGCGTCATTAATGATGAAGCGTAACCTCGGAAAAATTGCATTCATAATTACTACACTGCAGATGTTATGCATTCGCAACGAAAATGACTAGCCACGATGTTACATTCGCCGCACTAGAATCATTAAATCATTGAATCATACCGAAACTTTACATTCTCCATAAAATTCCGCAGTTTAACAATTACCACAATCTTAACATTCATACATGAAAGAATTTAGTTATTCGTTTATGTTGTACAAAGGCAGTCGCCAAAGAAATCACGAGACGCGAAGAGAAATCAAATAAGAATCTACGTTTTATTAATCTTTCCGCATCTTAATTGTTATTTGCTGTGCTATGAGTAACACTTTAAAATTATATCTAGTCAACGATCGCGTCATGCATCTAACAGGAAAGATTGTCAACAAGGAAAATCCCTGGCAGCCGGCGAAGGTCGCAGTTATCCTCGAGAATTTCTCGTAAATAATTTATCAATCGATTTTTCTATATTCTTTCGATAGAATCGCGAGACTCTACCGGATTCCAGGTAGTAATAAAAATCGACTCGAGTTATTCCGTTGGTGTTCTCGAAGCCGGAACCGGCGCGAGTGTTCCGCGCGAGGTATGAAAGGTCGACGACGCGTCCGGTGAATAAAACGAAACCGGCGGCGTTGGCGAGGTGGCACGGTGCATAATTAAAACAAACAAAGAATGCTCGGAAGCGCAGAATCGGTCAGTGGTGGGGTCCTGTCGTCCTTGCGGCCGAGACCCTGATTCTCGTGCGCAGGAACGAATCCCGTGTGTGTGTGTGTGTGTGCGTTGGTGCAGTTTCCTCGGATAGCTACCGTGCACGATCAAGTTCCTGTATGTCATAAAGAATTCAAAGAGCCCCCATAAAATGTACAGAGCTTCCTTATTTCGTGTTTCTTTACCGGATACCGTAGGGATTTTAAACGTGATCATCAAATTTCGGAATCATATTTATGGATCATAATTAGATAACAGTGGAAATGGTAATGGGATGACAGGTTTTTAATGTCTGCTGATTTTATTTGTGAATTACGTTTGAAAGGCGTGCTGTACTATACACTGAGATGATCTACGAATAGCATCATAGTAGACTCAACACTGAATTGATCTGCAAATAACATCATAGTAGACTCAAGATTGAGTTGATCTACTATGAATAGCATCATAGTAGATTCAAGATTGAATTGGCCAACCAAAATACATAGTAGGTTAGTAGACTCAACGCTGAATTGATCTACCAATAGGATAATTGTAGACTCAAGATTGAGTTGATCTACAAATAGTATCATTTTAGACTCAAGATTTAGTTGACCTACCAAATAGTAGACTCGAGATTGAATTGATCTACCAATAGCATCATTGTAGATTCAAGATTGAATTGGCCAACCAAAATACATAGTAGGTTAGTAGACTCAACGCTGAATTAATCTATCCATAGGATAAGTGTACACTCAAGATTGAATTGATCTACCAATAGCATCATAGTAGACTCAAGATTGAGTTGATCTACCAAAATAATACCTTAGTAGACTCAACACTGAATTGATCTACAAATAACATCATCGTACACTCACTGAATTGATCTACCAATAGCATGATTGTAGACTCAAGATTGGGTTGATCTACCAAATAGTACCTTAGTAGATACAAGATTGAATTGATCTATCAATAGCATCATTGTAGACAGATGATTGAAATGATATATCAGTAGCATCATAGTAGACTCAAGATTGAGTTGATCTACCAAAATAGTACCTTAGTAGACTCAACACTGAATTGATTTACAAATAACATCATAGTACACTCAAGACTGAATTGATCTACCAATAGCATGATTGTAGACTCAAGATTGAGTTGATCTACCAAATAGTACCTTAGTAGACTCAAGATTGAAATGATCTACAAATAACATCATAGTAGACTCAAGATTGAGTTGATTTACCAAAATAGTACCTTAGTAGACTCAACACTGAATTGATTTACAAATAACATCATAGTACACTCAAGACTGAATTGATCTACCAATAGCATGATTGTAGACTCAAGATTGAGTTGATCTACCAAATAGTACCTTAGTAGACTCAAGATTGAAATGATCTACAAATAACATCATAGTAGACTCAAGATTGAATTGATATACCAATAGTTTCATTTTAGACTCAAGATTTAATTGACTTACCAAATAGTAGCTTCGTAGACTCGAGATTGAGTTGATCTACCAATATAGTACCTGAGTAGACTCAACACTGACTTGATCTGCAAATAACATCATAGTAGACTCAAGATTGAATTGATCTACCAATAAGTATCATTTTAGACTCAAGATTTAGTTGATCTACCAAATAGTAGCTTAGTAGACTCGAGATTGAATTGATCTACCAATGGCATCATAGCAGACTCAAGATTGAATTGATCTACCAATAACATCATAGTAGACTCACGATTGAGTTGATCTACCAACAGCATCACAACGGACTCAAGATTCCGTTGATCGATAGTATACCTCTATAATCTAAAAATGACGTTTCGAAAGTGTAGATCAAGGTCTATCGATGGTCGTCGGCATGTTCATCGCTGATATGAAAATGCTAAATGGTAAAAGATTCTGGAAAAAGCGTTGTACGCGAGAATTCTTGTTAGATGTATCAGCGCAACTAGTTTCTTCATCAGATGCTATCGATCGATGTCAGATTCGATGTGCAGCCAACGAAGGAATGGCGGAATGCACCTATGCTATCATCGATGACGCGTATCGTGCTGGATACGTGCACCAGGGATCCGGGTCTGCAGTGATGGTCACTCGAATGCACCTACGATCACAATAACCTACACTATTCCCCCGTTGTTGTCTGCGGAATCTCAACACATGCGAATGGCAACGTTATGCATAACCGCTCGGAAATTTTCGCTGTGTTTTCTGTAGAACTATAACTGTGAAGAAACTGTTAGAAACTTTCCAGAAAAATGATTAAATTACACTGTTTTATCTGACCAAAATCAATTTAACACTCTTTGGGCGAACAGCGACCAGAGTCCGCGCCAGCGGTTTAGTTTCCAGTGATGCAATGAAATGCAGCAAACCGGTGATGTAAATTGGTAAACATTATCGGCGGAACCTGTCGAGCAGCGCGGCTCAAAGCAAATGTCGGCGTCACGTGCGAAACCCCGACACAATAGCACTTGTTTCGAGGTGATTCGGGGCTCGGTTGGTCTGACGCCTCAAAAAGCGACGCGTCGGATGATCGATCTTCCTCCGGTGGCCGAATACATCCTTTGAATATCACGGTGCTGGAAAGCTAAGCCGTGGCCGAGCGGGAAAAGCCAGCGGGGAATCTCTTCCGCCGACTGGATGACCGATGGACAGACAGGAAAGGTTGTTCCCGGATATTTATAACAGACCGCGAGCAACGCCACGATAAATCAAATCGGGGGGGGGGGGGGGGGGCCCCGGGGATGAACCGGACCCCGTTTCGGGTCGGATCAGCTTTCATTACGGGGCCGGACCAGGGCTACGGTTCCCCTCGGAAAAAAAAGAACTGCGAGCTTGATGGGGAGAAGAAGCTGGACCGAGCAGAAGGACGCTCAGGGCCACGATGAATGCCCGGCGAAAAGAGCGCCCGGGCTCATCTACATTCCTGAATATGAACGACTCTCCGTGATCAACGTGTCTCGCGTTCCTCCACGCCGATACATTTCGCATCCACGATTCCGATCAGCCGTGATTGCGCGATGACTCGAGCGCACCACGCGACACAAACTCTCGTTATCATCGCACATGCTTTGTCATTACGGCTAACTGACCAGCCGCCCTCGAAAGCCGCCCCGCTAATTGAATAATACGCTGAACGATCTCAATACACCACGAGATCCTCCGATCTTCTTTTTCTGGGATTATGGTCGCGAGGATCTGCTAATCTCGAGATCGCCAGACGAAGAGCGAGGGCTGTCGATGATTGCATATTGATAATAGCAGTTTTAAACCGTTGGTTGGACTTTCATTCGGCTTTTGGACCCGTCGATCTTCTTCACAGTATTAGTAGCAATTGAAATTGTCAGAAGTTGTCGATAATGATTCGATTATTTGAATAAAGGAAAAATAAAGAACAGAATCGTTGAGGTAATGCAGCATCTTGTACCAACGAAAAAGATAATGAATCAGGTCTTGTTTAGCTTCAACAAGCTTTGAGGTTGGTAACTTCAGTGATGATCGTACTGCGGATCTTCATGCAAAATAAAGAACAAGAACAAAATTTCGTTCTTCCTTCGATCATTCTAATAAATTGTAAATAGTACATGAATAATGTAAACCTGATATAAAAGGTCTGAAAATAATTTATAATTTCCTTAAACAATGTTCCGTTAGAATTTAGAAACAATTTAAGCAATGTAAACCTATTTAATGTAAGCCAAATGTAATAACACTGTACTTGCAATATATAAACCACTTGGTTTAAAGCAATAAATAAATAATTAATTAATACATGAATACTCTTGTATTCCTTCAATATTTTCACTGTTCTAAGTCGTAGCTATTCAGGTTTGTTATATTTGCATAAAATCCGCAGTCTAGTGATAATCAACGAATGTGATCAGTAATTATGCCACATTATGGCCCAAGAGTTCCATTACTTGTGTATTAATATATACTTCCGAAGATGTGTACTATTGAAAAGACTTTTCGAGAAGTCCCGCTGGAAAAACGATCATAAAATTGACGCGAGGGGGATCAAGGAAACGAAAAAAAGTGTACGATGCAAGGGAATCTTGAGGGGGACAAACCCGCTCTCGCGGATCCTCGGCCGGAATGCGCCGGGCGTGTAGGCATCGATAAAGCTTCGCTTAACCTCCGCCTGTCGGGGCGCATTACTTCGAATGACTGGCAACCTGTCAGAACGGGGTTATGCGCGCAGCGAACGCGTGTGTAATGACGGGTTTCGGGACGTTCGACGGCGCCCTCGATGATGGGGCCCGCTCCACCCAACGGTGCAGCAACGCTTTCCGCGTTGCGGGGCCCCGAAATTGCCGAGCATTCGCGTAATCACCGGTATCGGCATCGATACGCCGATTCCTCCGACCGCGAGTCCGAAACCGCGCCGCAACTCGCGTTCGCTTTGACGGTGTCGGTCCCTTGGGAAGACTCGATCCTTTTGTGATCGACGGCTACGATCGCACGCTATATTCAGCTTGCGAAGCCGTTCGCCAATGTTGCGTTCCTTTGATACGGATACGCGTTCTGCGGTTGTGCGCGAGATCGCACCACAATTTTCTACTTTCCCAGGCTGCAATTTTGTCCGCGTTCGTGACCAATTTTGGTCGCCGAGCTGCTTTGATCGCGTGCAAAGATAATTACTGCGGATTCTTATGCAGAATAAACATGCTGCTCGATGCTCCACTGGATCATTTTAAGAAGGAAGTAATACAATGTTCACGAGTTCTACTGATGCTGTTGTGTGTCTTGTCTACCTATTTCTGTCAGGGACGCGGAACATCCTAGGCTTTCTAAGTACGTTCGTTGCGTACATTGGTTTCTTCAATCTTCACCGCTCCGCTATATCTGTACCCTAAGAACTTGAAAAATTTTACAAATCTGCTTAATCCATTTAATCCATCACGTGAAGAAATCATGTTCAAGCTGCAATGATCAGCTTCTTGCTTCCGAAGATGAGGCCACGCGTGCCAGATTATCGGAATTCTGCCGTTCGTGGATGGAAAAGCTTACTTGGGTAGAACTGTGTCGAAATGGTCGTCGTCGTGGCGATTGTAATGTTCGTAGAAAAACGACTTACTGTCCCCCCCGGTCCATTATACGCGGGCAATTAAAATCTTCTTCGATTCGACGGGGGAACGCATTAACGGACGCCAATAAATTTCTTCTACAAAGGCGACGGAATCATCGATAGGTCCTGGTGAATTCCAGAAAGAGATGAATAAAAACCGGGCAGCGATACGGTGTAGCGGCACCAGGAATTTTACGAGGTGTAGAAGAACAAGCTGGACACGAGGGGCCAGCCGAGATTCGGCTCCTCCGGATACCTCGATTGTAAACGAGACTTCGGCACGGGTTTCCTCTTTCTTCACGGCCTGTTAGCTTCGTTCCATTCTGCCCTCTCACTGGCCCCGGCTCTCTCTTTCTCTCGCCCCCGTTGTCCCCCTCCCCGTCCGCGGAGAGTTCTTTCGGGGTCCCATTTTACTCTCGGGGGCCCCGCGGCCTCGTTCCGGAGGGCCCCATTGTCCGCGCCGCGTTTTAAGATGCCGCCGCTGGCTTTAATGAGAATTTTAATTACCCAATCCTCGGGCCGGACTCTCGTGGCCCCTTATAAAACTGCCCGGGACTCGTGGTGGTCGATTACTCTTGCGCAAACAACATCGAAATCCTTGTGGGCCCCTTCGTACCCCCCACCCTCGTCCCCGTTCTCGTCGTGGTTCCGATACATGCTATTGCTGCACCGATCCGAGGGTGTTGATTACGCGAACGCGCGACTAAATTACGTCAGACCGAATGCAACCCTCCCCATCCTCACTCTCTCCCCCTCTTTGTTGCTGCATCCGAACAGGCGGATCGATTGATTTCGAAAGTACAATGGACACAATGCTACCTGGCCCAGCCCGACGAAGGGCGTCTTTCTTACCCGCTAAATTGAAATCCAATTTCGACCGGCTAACCCGTTTAGAGGCCCCAAGTGGATGCGACCGTGCATTCGTTCGGGGTTGAAGTTATTGTTTGTCCGGCTCGGACACTGCGAGAAACATCGAGTCCGCTTGAACGATTTAAACGATCCGAGCGCGGCCCGCAGACGTAATTAATCGGACGACTAAATGGCTCGACAATTAAATGTTTATCTTGCCGAGCAGCGATTGTTCTCTGGTACAAAAGGAACTAACGATCCGGTACAATATAATACGCTTGTAGTCGTCTACGCTGCATTTTGTCTTCTTCAGACGTCTAAACTATTTCATAAATTCGATTGGGCTGTTGGTCAGTAGTTAATTAATACTCTAAACGATTTTAAATGTTCCTCAACTCCAGTGTTACTAACAAATTCGTACGACAAATTGAATATTCCGAACCGAAGCAAGTGAGTACAATATGAACGGTAGTATTTAATTCATCTACAACATATAATGTACACATATTTGTAACAAAACCGTGTATAAAATACCATATAAAAAGCATAGATTAATATATAGGATCTGCGAACACAGACGTGAAATAATTTGGTAACCTCTACGGAGTCGGTAGAATGGCGAAGAGTGCAGGTCAGTTCAATAAATTACAACATCTTGTCGTCGTCGACGGTGTTCTTGAAGCGTTGCAACCAGGACGCGTACAGCAAACCCTTCTCCGGCCTCTCGTTCCCGTCCACTGCCAGATACGGGTGACAATGTGGCTCGTTAATCATGTTATCGATCTTTACACCGTGAAACTTACATTCTTTTTTAATCGAAGGCATTACAGGAGCGGTGGTAACGCTATTGATGGAGGTTATCGTATGCATCGTGAACGACCTCGGCGATTTCAAGCCTGCAGGTCCCACAGTGGAATTGCCGAAACCTGTAGATCCGCCGCCAGACTCGTCTTCATCTTTCTTGGGCGTTGCTTGCTTCTCTTCGCTGGCGTTCGAAAAATGTGCCGAATTGCCCTTCGGAGGTTGATGTCTAATTGTCCCTTTGAACGGCGCGAACCCAGTTTCCTTGAAATGTTCGTCTAAATTCTCTGGAGACATCTTCTCCGATTTCCTGTCTTTGATTCGAGACGTAGACGGGCAGGAATGAATCCTCGGTTTCTTAGCAACGGTTTGAGAGTTGTACGTCATCGATCCTCTCGATCCCGCTTCCGATCCCTTCAAGAGTATGGTTCGCGTTTCCTTTTTATCGGAAGGCTCCTTCGGTTTCAAGGACCGTGCACTGTCGCCGGTATTTTCGACCTTTTTCTTCGAGTCAGAAGTCGCTAGCGCGTTGACGGTATCTGCAGATTTCTTCTCGCTTGCTGATGACCCCTTCGCCGAAGAGTCTCCCAACTTTCCAGGATCCTTTTTCGCAAGGAGACTCTGTTTCTTCGGAATCGCCCGGTCCGAGTTGAACCGAGGCACATAGGGTAGATTGTTCGGCCCCCGATGCGTTAGCTTCTTCATCGCCGAAATTTTCTCCGATCCATCGCTCTTCGACTGGCTTGGTACACCATTATCCTCCGGTGGTTTCTTCACCGAGGAAATCTTCACTGGTTCGACAATCTTCGGTTGACTGACTACCACTTTCGGCTCTGTTAGCGACTCCTTCTTCACTGAGGATATCTTCACAGGATCGATGACCTCGGGCTGTCTAGCCGCTCTCTTGCTATTCGCCGATTCTTTTCCTACAGGCTTCTCTTTCATTTCACCAGGTCCACCTCTCTTCGTTACCTTCTCTGCCTCGATGCTTTTGGATCGACCGACTACTCGCACGTTCTTGCCGCGAAATCTCAGCGTCGTCTCCGACGGTTTCCTCGAGGGCACCGTCACCCCGTAATCTATCAAGGTACCGTCTTTCCGTTTCTCGATCGGTTTCATGGTCTTCAGGATCTCCTTCATTCTCCGTCCGTTGACGCTCTCGCCAGGTGGATCCTTTTCAACCGTGCCGCTCATGTCCTGTGACTTCCCTTTCGCGGCCTCCGATCCGGATGCCGAATTAGCTGAAACACCAGCAGATCTATTAGCGGATCTCTCTACGTCGGCCCCTTTGGCTAACGTGTCTGAGTTTTTCTGTACGTTTTCGTGTCCCGGCCGCGTCGCGTCTCCTTCGAGCTTCTTCGTCTCCTCTTCGACTTTCGTCCGCTGTTTCTCGTCCGCGCGCGCCGCTTCCGGTCGCCTCTCCACGTCCACTGTCCGAGGATTCACCGCCACGAATTTCACTACTTTCGGAGGCGGCACCGAATTGATCCGCGTGTCAGAGCTCTGTTTCGGAATCGCGGACGTTCTCACGACGCCCCTAGAGCGGTACACCTTCTTCGTCATCCGACTTTTGTGCTTCACGGACTTCGGCGCCTTCCCGTGCACGTGCCTTTGCGAGCTCGTCACCCGGACCGGACTCAGGTCCATAACTTCCGATGACTTTCCGGCGACTTCAGGTTTGGCAGCATCGTTTCCAGGTGTGGCAGTCTTCGGAGGGTCTGCAGGGTTACTCGAGATCTTAGGCTGCGATGTTGAGTCTTCTTGAAGCTTCTTCGATTCTGCAACGACATCCTCTGTTTTATTCGGCGCTGCTACCACAGAGGATCCTTCCACACCACTTCCCTTCTTCTTGATCTTCTTGAACGCCTCCTCGGAAGACCACCAGGGTATCATGTTCGAAGACACCCGGTTCTCCGCTGTACTATCCCGTTTGTGATTCTTAAGTTTCGTGTCCCGAGGAGAGTTCCTCGGCGACTGGTTCGTTCCCGAATTCACACTTTGATTCAAACCTCTGTTCACATTTTCTGCTGGGTCTTTGGGCTGCTCTTCCAGTCTGCCCATGTTCGTCGCGACCGTGCCATCAGGGTTTGCGTGCTCTTGTTTGGCGGGTGAGAAAATGTTGTGCGTCCTCGGAGGAACAGGAGCCTGACTGGGTGGAGTGGATCGAGATACTGGAGGAGTACTTTGCGGTTTGACTCCGACGTCTTTCGGTTGTTGCACGTGTGGGGCGTTGAACTTGGCGTTTATGTGGAGATTCAGGATAGCCGAAGGGTTCACCGGTGCCCTGGCTACCTGCTGGGTGTACTGGTTGGTCGCCCTAGCAGGGTTGTCCTTGGTCGGTATCCTGATCTCCACTTTGTCCATAGAGCTGAGCACGTCCAACTTGTCTGCTCTGGCGACGATGCTCTTCAACTCCGACACCGGCTTCCCGTTGATGGAGAACTCGATCTGCTTCACCGGGACAGTGTCCTCGCTGATGGATATCTGCATCGAGCCGAAATCGGATTGAGCATCCGTGTTCGCAGGGTTGGTCGCGTTCTTCCTCGAGGAGATCACCACCGAGAGATGATCCTTGGCTCCTGCAGTTCTCGCGGACAGCTCGTCCACGTTGATAGCCACTACGGACTCGTTGTGCGACGGTGTCATCCTCAGCTCTATTTGCGGCTCCTTTCCTGGATTCACAGTCGCCGACGATTGGGCGGAGCTCTGCGATGGCGCTTGACCAGCTCCTCGTTGAGCGTTCGAGCTCACAGGACCCCGTCTGATGTAGTCGGAGATCGGGTTCGTGGGCTTCTTGCCAGTCATCTCCGTCAGTGGATAGTCCTCCTCCAGGTCTGGATGAGCGGACGTTTCGCGAGCGACGTTTTCATTGTCCATTTCCGGCGTTTTTCGGCCGGTATGCAACAAATTTCTGTGTATGATACTCTTCTTGTGCGCGCTGACCACCCTGTCCAACCAATCGGCTCGCTCCGCCAGCTGCAACTTGCCGTCCATGTCATCCTTGATCGTCGCGATTCGCTCCGGATCCTTTATTGTACAGCCTGCTTGCCCGACCTGCCTTTTTTCGGACCCGCTGCCCGCTATTGCCTCCGTTAAACCGTCCGAGATACCTTTCTTGCTGCACTCGACGGTCTCTCTTGCACCCGCTCCGCCGCTCCTCGCGTCCTCAAGCTTCAACAAGGGGTTGCTTAACTTCGTGGACACGTGGCGTCTAGGTACCATGCATCTCTCCCATCCAAGAGTGTCGATGTTCACCGAGTTACTATACTTTTCGATCATCATTGCGTACGAAGATACTCTCTCCAGGCCGGTCTCGCCCCCTCCGACAGGCTCCACGATGTCTCGGCAAAGATTCTGTAAACTGCTGCGCTTCGCCGAGGTCTCCGTACTGAAGTTTGCCTCCTGGTTTAGTAAGCTGGGACCAGCCGCTTGAAACGATTTCATAGAGCCGATGGAGGCCGAGTTGAAGGGACTCCGACGAGTTCTGTTGAACATCGACTGACCAGTGCTGTCTTTTAAAACTGCGAAGGCGGATTTCGAGCACATTGCCTCGTTGTACATAGCTATTATTTGCGCGTATGATCTAGCCCCAGGCTCGGTCGTTTTTCTTTCTCCACTTTGCACATCGTCGATGCAATCTGGCGATCTTCTTAACTGCTTACCGACGCACGGATCTTTCGCTAATTTCTTCGCTTGGAACGAGGACCTGTAACGATTCTGCTGGATTTTCTCTAGGACGTTCTTATCCAGCATCGCTTTCTTCGCCCATGCTGTGCTCGACTTGTGCCTGCGCTGTTGCGAACCGCCTGATTTGATTCTCGGCTGGCCTCCATTGTCGATGTTCCTCGACGGATTCCACCGAGATGATCTCAGCAGCCGTACATTAGAGTGACGTCTCTCGCGTATGTCTTGCAAATAATATTCGGTTATCGTAAAAGGCAATGTTAGCGTTGTTGGCAGCTGAGAAGAAGTCACCTGGACGAATTTTTGGCTCTAACAATTAGCGACAGCTAGGGATCGGATCAAGTACCTCGCAAACAGGTTCGAACCTTGATTGATGGAATTCGAACTCTCTATAAGTAATTGTTTTGTTATTTCACGATCGTAAATGTTTGATAAGAATTAATATATGCTCACAGCGCACAGTTTCGATCAAAAGAACAAACAAAGCAAATTTGCAAAAATTAACCTCTCAATTATAATAACAATAACCTCTGTTTATAAATACTTATTATATTAATTCAGGAGATATTTTCCGACGCAATTCTCTTGAAAATTATCCAAATCCGGATCGAAACGTTGAGAGAGGTTAATTTTTGCAAATTTGCTTTGTTTGTTCTTTTGATCGAAACCGTGCGCTGTGAGCATATATTAATTTTTCTCTATAAGTACTTCGAAAAGAAAATACTCCCAAGTCGACTCGAACCTTTGCCAGACAGTTTCGAACCCTTTACAAGCACTGTGGTAAACGTATATAATACTTGCAAGTATACTCGAATGTTGGTCGAACAGTTTCGAAACTCTCGAAACTTTTATGAATATCGTTACGAATTTCCGTATTCTTGCACGCTCCGTGACAACGTAAGGCTGTTCCGGCGCGGCGTCGTTGTACTCTTTTTGTGTAAACACGCTGTGGAGATGAGAGAGAAAACGGGGTCTCATAATTTTACATGATTCTACCGATGATTGTAGTTTGGAATGTACTTTGCTACAAAAACTGATATATCGAACATTATCTAGGTGATTTTGGAGTAAGAGTAATATTTTTCTCGGCGCTATGATTCGATCAGTTTTCCACATTAAATAATAGTTATTGGAACGAAAAGAAAGGTGGTGTGTTTGACGAGTCCTCTAGCGGGTTTAGGACGAAACACACCACCTTTCTTTTCGTTCCAATAACTATTATTTAATGTAGAAAACCGATCGAATCATAGCGCCGAGAAAAATATTACTCTTACTCCAAAATTATGGATTGACGATCGATATCTAACTCTTCTTTATTATCTAGGTGATGTCGAGAACAATCATTTGTATATGTTAACTGCATTATGGGTTCCACGATTCAAAACATTAGCTTTTTCTAAAGATGAATCTATCCCTCGACCACGGGATGCCTTGACTGATATAGCCACTAATTATATTAATAATGATAATTTATCTACAACATGTGATAGTTCACAGACGCAGATGTCCGAAAATCAGCACAACAGCGAATTATCAATTTGGTAATTCTTTGACAATGAAATAGCCAGCTGTGTTAGAAGTGGAAAATTATCTAAAATCATAATATTTAGAACGCAAAGAAGACCCGTTATTACTTTAGCGTGAAAATTCAATCAAGTACCCCATTCTATCAAAAATTGCACGTGACTATCTTTGTATAATGGCCTCTTCTGTACCTTCAGAAAGAATTTTTTCAAAAGCAGGAAATATCATGGATAAAAAAAGAAATAGGATAAAACCATGTATTGTAAATGAAATATGATTCTTGAATAGTTACGAATTTGATAAAGAAAGTGCTTAAAACCTACTATGCAGTTTTGATTTCCAAGATTCGAGTACTACTTGTGAAAGATTCGATTACTTTCAACATCGAAGTACATTCCGAGGTTCGATAACTACTTGTGTACAATGAATACTTTTCAAGTGAAATGAAACTTGGTTATTGAACTTGACTCCGATTCGTGAGTTCATATTGAACTTGATCCCATCCCTAGCGATAGCATGTGTCATTAACACTAGGTTCAAAATGACGGGTTCTAATACTCTTAATTTGCGATTGTTAAGATTGTAAAGATGCTTCCTTGAGGAATCATTTATCAGATTTATTTCTTGGGGTATACGCTATTGGAAAAATGGCCAAAAATTTATTAGACACGTTCTTGTTATGTTCATAAAATAATGTGGAATAGCTATTTCTAGTAAACCTAGTGTTAAAGAATAAAATGGCGGGGACGTCGAGGTGACTTCTTCTCTCTGCCCAATAATACAATAACGAAAGATGACTACAGGGTGCAAATAGATTTAGAATAAAACAGTTCGAAATCTTACGGGATAGTACTGTGTTCGGAACATTAATGCCAAATGCGTATTTCAAGCGATTCATTGTCTTGTGCCGATTGCGTGATGTTCTTCAGCTATTAAAAATTCTGTGTATAGCCGGGGGTACGGGGCAGCCCGGATGGTTCTTACAAAAATTCAGTAGCACTCGTTTAATTTTGAGAACCGGCCAAGGTGAGAATGTAGTTGTTAAGAAATCATGTTGTCACACCGAGCAGGTTAGGTGAGCTGTACATTAAACAAACGAATTTGTGCGCCGTCTGGTTCTGTTCCTGGATCGCTTCGTGTCGTTCCGACTTGAATGGCTTCAGACTGTTTTCACTGACCGAGAAGAAAATGAGTTTTTGGACAAGTGCATTAGACAAATACATTGCTTATTTATTTTAATGTCGAGCACAACTGGTTTGCTTGCGCGACGAAACGGAGCTTAAAGAACGCTTTGCAACGCTAGAAATTAGAACACATTTTTCCACGTTAGCACTTACAATCTCAAAACATTGAATTTAGCGTTTCAAGCGTGAACAAATATTATTATTATTTATTCATTATGAACGGACCGAAGTCCATTTACACAAATGTTTACAATATAACAAAGACTTAACATAAATTACTAAGAAAGGACATGCATAAAAAAACAAAAAAAAACTGTTGCTATAGAGGTACTGATATTATAAGTTAATCATGCGTAATCTTTTTTTTCAAAGTGTGAAACGACCCATTAAAATAATCAATACTATTATATAGAGTGTTTTTATAGGATTTATAGGATTTATTAATCCATATGTGGATTTGCATTTAAGTGTTTGAAAACCTGCTCGAGATCTCAAAGCACGTTCAGCTGCGTAAAAATTGATTTGCATAAGGAGATAGGGACAATAAATATGGTTATTAATTAAGTTAAAAATAAAGCTCGGAAATATTCGTTTTGCATTAAAGTAGCTGCTTTATTGAATACAAATTTATTTATGTTGGAATCGTATAAAGTTTCGTGTAAACTGAGTGAAGAGGGAGTAACTGAAAAGTTGACTGTGAAAACGGGACGTTACAATATGTTGCTGCATTTCTGCGGAATGCATACAGAAAGAAAAATAGAGAATTTCTATTTTACAATTCTGATGGCACTTTGAAATGGTCAAGATTCATTTGTCGGTCGAACGACTTTGCATGAACGTTATCGGTTCTGTTTCTCGAAGGAGTCCGTTTGTTCCTCTCGCTGGCAAGCTCTTTGTGGCGTAAGTAAGCCTCGAAAAATGGCACTGGCGCGGCGGCACTTTCAGATCGACGAAGCCCGCCCGCCCGCCGCGGGCAGATCGCAGGATAAGGATCTGCAGGATCGCTGCCGGCGTGACTTTAACGCCGGCATCTTCGACGCTGCACAATGCAACGAATCTGGACGTACGCTTTATCTCCGCCATCTTTCCCCTCTTTCTGTTTCGCGACGTCCTGGAAACGCTCCGAACGAAATCGATTTAAAGCGGTCGGAATTGTAAATCAGCTCTACGGCCATTGAAAAGTTCGTATCGCGCTTAAAAAAAAAAACAGCTTTGCCCCTTTTTTGTAAGCATCTTGAACAAGGATCCTCCTAAATGTTCTTGAGCCTGTTGTCCTCCCCGCTTACACTGCACTTTCGAATAAAAGCACTCTCGATAAACATTATTGGGTATATTTGATTATCGGGTATTTACGTATAACGATGAAACAATATTTAAAAGCATAGACCGGAAATATTATATAAAATATAGATCCGAGGAAGACAGCAGGGTTTAAAAATTCTAAACCCTCGAACTAGTATCTCAATACTTAATACTAAGTAGATTCTTTGTAGTTGAATATGTAATCTGATCAAAAATTAGAACAAAATTATTTACCATTCAATGTAAGAGAACTTGTTAAACATTATAACATTTTTATAGTAGGTATGGATATTCCAAACTACGAAAAAAATTGAAAGTAATGTCCATTTTTCAGGATAAATGTATGTGGTACATCCTAGTACGTCGTCCAACAAAAATGGTAATATAAATAAAATGAATGTGGCCAAAAGATTGACACAAGCTAAAAAACATACTAGCCACAAAATGATTCTTTTAGCAACTTGTTCATTCGAATCACTGGAAGACTACTTATGCAAAAGTGCCAATACACTTGTCCTTCCGCGAAACACTCACGCAACAAAAAATGTTTGTTGCACAATACGCTGGAATCTGTAAAATACTACATAATTATAAAGCTAAAGGGCTCGGTTAAGGGGATTTTAGGAACTTTTTGATGGAGGAATGTTGACACACACGTCAATTTCCGGATATTTACGGAGCTGGACAGGTTCGCCAGAAAATATCGTGGCGATAAAGATGCGATCTTGATACAGAGCAGGCCTGTTTAAACACCGTGCTTTTTGCCGGCTCGTGATTAATCGAAAAAAAGTGTGGCACGTATCGCGAGGAAGTTCATGCAGCCGCCGCGCCATACATCGAGGTATAATAACCGGCAACAGCGGAATTGACGCTTTCGAGGGGCTACCAAATGGACAGGTTCGATGGCACGAACGCACAGTAATTAGCGTGTCTTCATAAAAATCCTCGCTGAGGAGGGAACGAACTGGCGGGCACGATCGCGCGCGACCGAATAATAATACCGATCGCAGTCATTACGCAGCTTTATCGCGTGCTACTTCACGAGTTCCGCCGGTCACCGCTCGATTTTCTCATTTGACTAATTACTGGTCATCGTTCTGTCGTTATTTACTATCGCTGAACTGTACGTCCCGTGTCTATAGGTCGTAAATGCGATCCTAAATTGGTTAAACACGATCTTCGAACGAGTTCGTACGTTTCTTGGTCTTTTTCATCGATCCGAATCGTTATCACTGGAATCGACATTTTAAGAGAATGTTTTTATCGACTGACGGACTCCTTGCAAGCGAATCATCTCACCTTTTGAGTCACGCAAGAAATGAATGGACTTTATGATATACGAACATTTGTGAAATTGATGAAAATACTTTGACGATGCTAAGCATTTGTAGTCGGAGCTATTTTAACTAAAAAATCAAACATTTCTTCCGACCGAAAATAATAATTATATTGTATCTTCATTTTATAGATATGAAAAATAATTTTTCACATTAAGCGAGTAATGTACACATTGAGCAATTTATATTATATTGTGCTTCAATTATATTGTGTTATATTGTGACACTCACGATTCGCGTAATCAGCAATTAAATCAAGTAAGATTAAATGCAACCACAATGTAATTCAAATACTGTGTGTATATAAAATACAATTCAATTAAATTACGTAATTCAATTACAATGTAATTAAATTAGCACAACTCTGACAGAGACTCGCAGTCAAACTTTTTCACTTTTGAGATATTGCTGTTCAAAGTTTTGATCACTAAGTTTCTAAATTCAAAGTTGATCGTTGCATTATTCTCTTGAGTCTTTCGAATTTGCTTTCATTACTTTTTCTCTGATAAAGAGGTAATTCCTACACTGAGAAAAAAAAGTAGTTACTTCAATAACACGCGTGTTATTGTAATTTTTTTACTTCGATGAATATTAATGTATTCTTTTCAATGGTATGAAATTTAGAAGAAAATCGTGATGTATTTGAATTGTCTATCATGAAATGGTTGAAAATAGTATTTGATTCAATACCGATATTATTATTCGTAATATTTCTTTTTTTCCTTCAATCAGATATGGTGTTAAAAAAATTTGAAAAATGTATTGATTTATACTGGAATTGGTTCGAGGCCAAATCTAATTTTTTTGAAAACATTGATGGTCAAGCTGTTGGCTTATACGATTGGCGGAAGTGAGTTTTGCTATTGAAATTCAATAGTATTAAATATTAAAATAAGTTCATATGATATTGGCACTATTCAATAGTACATCTTATTGAATCAACATATATTTTTTTTGTTTCGACAGGATTTTTTTCTCAGTGTATATGTATTACAGAGTTCGATTAATGCATAAGGTCAAATTTGTTGAAACTGTGACACGCGGCGTTTTTCGTGGCAGCCACAGAAATACTTGTTGAAACAGGGTTTTACGAGTGTTCGAACACGTCGGTCGATTTCCGTGACCGTTTCGAGGAAGCTCTAAAAGCGTTGGAGCGGGATTGACCGGTTCTCGGTTAGATCCGCGGTGGCAGATACGCGTAAAGGACGAAGGGCCACGTTGCGGCGTCATCGTTCCTCCGTGAGCACTTCGTAGTCACGATCTGGAGCTGCACGAGAAGTGCAGAGGTCGAGCCTCGAGGAGAGCCGACTTCGTGGCTTGAAATTCCATCGTGGTCTCCGCGGAGAAGTCGAGAGAAGGACCGTCTCCCGCGGGACAAACGAAGCGATCGTGCACGCCGATCCACGGATTTTCAGTCTGCCCTTCTGGCTCTCGTGTCCTTTCTTTTGCTCGGCGTGTTCTCCCTTCTTTCTCCTCCTCCTCCTCCTCCTCCTCCTCCTCGCCAGTAGTCCGAACCGCAGAAAGCCGTCACGAAGTCACGAACATTATTAGCAAACCGCGCGCGGCCGATCCGCGAGAACCGGATCTTTTCGCAAATAAGAAGCAACGGGTGGGCTAATGAACACGGCCTCTCGTGTTTTCCTGCCGCGCTCTGCTTTTCCAAACCGCTCCCGGTTCGCGGCCCTCACGTGTTTACGAGCCCTGCTAATTATACAGCGGCATTCGGTAACTTTATTCTCCGGCCTCGCATCGCCGCTACCTTTCTCCGACGTCTCGAACACGATTCGGTTTTTGCCACGTACGTTTATGAATACACCGCGGATCTTCATGCGAAATATCGCTTCTCCAACTGGATCGTAACAGACTGGAGTGAAACGCAAAATTATCTTCTTTCTTAATATGTTCTATAGGCTTCAATATTTATGTAAAGAAAGTGCGTAAGTGCATTTCTTTCATTTGAATTTGCCGCTCACTGACGAACGCGGCCAATGAGAAGGATACAAGTTGACATCTACGACACGCGATCAAGCGTACGATATAAAATAAAGAAGCGAATGAGATTAATAAAACTAAACAAGGGAATTGACATCAAGGATAGAATAAACTTTAATGTCGTTTCTCTTTGTTACAGATGCCTATAAGATAAAGCAATGTAAATAGTAGTCATACATAAGTTACGAATATATTAACCTCTTTGTTACAGAAACTCAGTATTGTTTATTTGACCGCGTCAACCACTATGATATAACAATAGACATTATATTTATTTAATAGGCTTTTTTACAATGTTTAATATAATTTCATTATAATAGGCTTTTCTAATATGTTCCGTAGGCTGAAAATAGTAAAGCAGCATTTTTAATTCTTCATTGCTGTTTTAAATTACATCTACCTACTCTCATTTTCGTCATAAATGCAGAAAATCCGCTGACTACTTGTGAATATTTGTGGTTACTAATTTGCAAGGCAGGGAACGACTAAAACGAAAATGAGCCAGCACTAACAATTGCGGCACCATTGTTCACAGTATTGTTTACATTCTTAAATATGTTGGTAACTAAGCAATAGACAACGGACCTTTATGCAAAATAAAAAAATGTCTATCGAATTTGCACCAAAGTGGAGTGAAATGGAAATTTATTTTCTTTCATAATATGTTTGACCGATTGAAAATAATATAACAGTAGTTTGAAATTATTCTAATGTTTTTTTCTGTTCTCAATCACTGCTCGTTTTCGTCATAAATGCATAAAATCCGCTGTCCACTAATCAATTACTACACATTTAAGCACTGTACCAGGTATTATATCAACTTCATCATCCACAAAATGAAAAAAAAACCATGTACAATGGAATTATTCGAAAGAAATGTTTAATTTTCCAGTCGAGATAGCTCCGACTGCAATCGTTAAAATTCACATACCAATTTCGTAATAAATGAATTGCAATCAGCCGCCCCGGAGCAATTCCGACGACTCTCCGAATCATAAAAGATCGAATATCGAAGCAATGATGCAGCTAATGAAACGTCGCTATGACATCCATAAAGTACTAATTGCGTTAGGCTATCAATTCCCCCGTAATTTTCATGCTCGATATGCATTCGTCGTTTCTAATTGATACAATCGTAAAACGTCGGCATAGCATATAAAGTGGCGCATTAACCGCGAACTGGTCCGACGATTAAAATTCAGAAAACCGCGTTCCATAACAAACGAGTACGATTCCGCTGGCATTGAACGAGCAAAAACGACCGTCTCGATCAAAAGAAATTCTGAGAGCGCAGTGAAAAGTCCGGCCTATTAGCCAGGTATTAAATTGCACAATGCGATCGTTGGATAACGAGGATTTACATCGGAGAGCAAGGTGGTCCTCGGAGCGATCCGGGGCCTCGCGAGAGAGGACGAGCTCGCTCGCTCGGGGTCCGGTTCCAGGTTCGCCTTTACGGCATCCGATCATGCAATCCCTGGCTACGCGGCCCATAGAAAATAAAATGTTGAGCCATATACGGGCCAGTGGGAAAGTGAATCGGCGCTGGGACCGACGCTGGGACCGGCGCGGCGGTCCGTTCTCAGTTGGTTGAGCAGAGGCCGTTTTTGCCGGTTGGCCAGCGGGCCCATCGGCCGACACCGGCAACTGTGCCGTGTTCTAAATCAAACCTGGCCCGCGAATCGGGTACCGCAGGATCCCGCAGGAGCAACGGAGAAAGATAGAAAATGAGAGAGAGAGAGAGAAAGAGGCAGCTAGGTACCCTGGAAGGTATCGCGAATTGGGTCCTCGGGATACCTTAGTGCATCCTTGTTGGTCCGAAGGAGCATCGGGAACGTGCTCACGTCCGACGTTACCGTTACTTCCACCTTTATTCTTCTTCTTCTCCGTGTCGTCCGTCTCCTTCTTCTTCTTCTTCTTCTCGTTCGGGGTCCTTATTCTTCTTCATCATCTTCGTCGTCGCTGTCTGCCGCTCGCGTCTCCCGAACTTTTTCGCTGGTTTCTTCTGGGCCCGGACCACCCCTCCCCACCGGTCAATTATCGCTGCGGCCCGGGCTTGATTGACGATAGATTTAGCTACCTTCGAGCGGCGCAATCCATTTCATCGCACACCTGGGTGGGGCCACGGTGTCGCGTTTCGACCAGCCCCTCCCTACGATGGGCCCATCCCCACAAGGCCCGCAGGAAAGCGAAACTCCGACGGGCATCGTTATCGCGGCCCCGTAATCAGACTTTCCTGCAGATAAGGATAACTATACCCGGTCTCCACCTCTTGCCCGGAGGAATGCTGACGAAACAGGCCCCGCAGGGGGACAGCGGGGGCAGCGACGGGGTACCGTTAGCAGGAACCGAGACGACTCACGGAGAAATTCTAACGTGGCAGAAGTCGCGGTCGTATCTCATCCGACAGTTTTCTACCTTTCCTCTTTGTTTTCTCCACACGACGATGCTGCCCGCCGCGCGCTGCGCTGCGACGTCTCGTTCCGCGCGATCTCTTGCCACGATAAATCACGCTCGCGATACGCGCGCGAGCCCGCGAAGAAATATTACGTACGGGTAAACAACGTTAATTTATGTTAATCGCCGCCCCGTACTTTACGCTCGTTTATTGCCTGGCTTAAGTTCTCGCACTCGCACTCACGCTCGCCATCCAACCGGCCGGCCATTCCTGTTTGCCCCGACGATCCGACTTTGCGATACGCGCGGGATCACCGGATCTTGATCCTTCATCCATCTTGTCCCGGAGAGCCTGGAAATAATACCGGGAACGTTTTTTCAGAGACGATGAAAGTATCCGTGCCGGCTGGATACCGATCAGCAAGGTTACGTTAAGCGCCTCTTCCCCGGCCTTCAGCCTTTCCATGGAGGAATACCCTCCATTTACGCGGATTATTTGTCCCACCCGAGCTTCTTTTTCGCAGAACTTTCATAGATTTTTAACCAGTACGAAGGAATTTTATTTATTTTGCTTTAATTCGACCGAATGTGAGTAAAGAATAGAATTGTAGGTGTTGCCGTTCATCCAGTTTGGCAGTCTGTCAGCTTTGAATCATGTCTGTACGCTCCATAGAATTTTCATTTCATTTTCACCAGTACGAAAGTATCATTTGTTCATGCTCATTTCTGAATTTAATTTATTTTGCTTTGATCCGACCGACTGCCAACTAACAATACAATAGAATTCTAGGTGTCGCAGTTTATAAGTTTCGCAGTCTGCAAGCTTTGAATCATTTCTATACGCTATAGCAGAGGTGGCGAACCTGTGGCGCGTTGGACGATTACAAATAGCGAAGGAGACAATTGCAATGGATTTGTAAAAAGAGATATTACGAACATTTTAATGTGGCGGGCACAGAGATAAACGCTTTAAGATCCGCTCACCTGAACCGCGCCAACTCCGTGCGGCAAGTATTTTTATCCGCGTTATTCACTTATCGAACCAGCCTCGAACAAACAAGTTCTCGTTCAATGCACTACTCGTCCCGAGTCTCGAACACGGATCGAGAACCAGCTTTATCTCCAAGACCAGTGCTTCGAACTCCCCGAAACATCAGAGTATTCTCGTTGGGACATGGCGGCACGAAACATTGTAGCGTGTCACTTGAACTTTGTACCAAATTGTGTAACCCTACACCATTGTTCTGCGAAAGGAACTATTTACTTATTAGATATTCAAAATCTAGTTACATCTTTGTAGATGTCTTTTAGATTTTTCGGATATTTTCTTTGGTCTTCCTCGTTTCGAAGTGCTCCAGCTTGCGATTTCCGATCAGCCCCCGAGATCCATTGTCACAGGAACGTTCTGGAAGGGCTGTCTAGCGAGAGAGAAGGGGGTGGGGGATGAGAGAGTGTCGAAGCGCGTTCACCCGCATACAAATTGATCCTTTTTGCGGATCGCGTCCGCAGCGGCACCTAGCGTGTTCGCTGGCCGGACCACCGAAAAACCGGCCCGGACACGGGTACAAGGGGGTTGTCGCGTTTTGTGGAAACAATCAGCAGGTTGTCGCGAAACAAGGATATGAATGCATAAGCAGTGCAGTTAACACGGTTGCTCGCCGTGTTCCCCGGTCCCCTTTTTTTGTCACGGGTTTCTCCCTCAAAAGACGCCGCTTTTATACTGGCTCTCTCGGTCGAAGGGTCTCTCTCGCCCGGAGACAAGGGACGGAGGATTGGGCCCAGAATCGGAACGAGGAGGACGGAAAACCGGAGAACAGCCGGGGCAGCCTCGTGAAACATAGGTGGACGACTCGCGTCGATAAATACGACCGACGTCGCCCCGTATACCGGGGCTCAGGGCCCCCGGAGCCATTTTTTTCTCTCCTTTTTCCCGCCACGATGGGTTTGCGAACTTCGCTCCGGCATCCGCGGCACTCCGACGGGCCTCCTCTCCGTCGTGGGCCCGACGGAGAAAATTCCTGACTTTTTACCCCCACCGCGAACGCCGCAGCCCCCTCCTCCACCGTTTCAGACGGCGGATCGCGCGCGATTGTTGTCCCTGCGACTCGCCTACGCCCTTTCCGGCTTATCGCCGTTTATTATCGACATTGACGCAGACCTCGCGCGCGGCCATTTGTCAATAACACCGATCGGGACCCTCGAAACGCGCGACGTTGCCGTCGAGCACCGCCGCGCGTACTGTCTTCGAACACCTTCAGGGTTGCGGACTCAACCCGTTCGGGCCCAACGTTGCGCTGTTGCAGGGGTGGCCAACCTTTCACATACCATGCGTCAATTTTTTTCATATTTTTAGAAAATACGGTTCAGGTAGGACCTGCTTGGCTTAGGGGAGGAAAAGGGGTAACTCAATCATGCAATTCAGTTGATTTATTGGACGTTTCTTGGAGCACCAATTTACAATGGTGGCGGGGTGAACCCTGCAATTGACACATTACCGACCGGTGATTATTGCATAATTTTGAAAAATCTGTGGTACATGGCTGCACACTTTTTAATGGAACCTGCAATAGCAACAGCAATTTTCATTGTGAACTAACAAGTCACTCTCAAGTACGTCATCTAATAGTTTCATTTAAGATAGCAATGTAAATGAAAATTTCTGTGCTGTCTTTTAGTACAACACGATTATTGAAAATCTTATAATAGTCTTCCGGTAGGTAAAGTATTAACATGAAATCAAATCAAAAATTGTCCGCATCAATTACAAAACATAGAAGTCAAATAAAAAGTTCCTTCTTCCTTTAATGATTTCAAAAGATTTAAAACAGTACATTGATGTGCCTTAATGTTCATGTAATATTTTTATAAACGCGGTCGTAAACGGTAATATCGTCCACGCGAATAATCTGCGCCGCGATATCTTTATTTTGGCAAGTCGGAGAACCACGCCTCTTAATCTCGTCTCGTTGACATAAATAAAACGGCCACGTGTGTGTGTGTATGTGCACGATAGCAGTCGGCAAACAGACAACCCTATGATCTCTCTTGGATCTGGTGTCAGTTTGCTTGCACTTCATCAATCTTCGCTCTTTATCGAGCATACCTTGTGTCAGTGTTAAAATCGTATGCTGAGATACGGGGAATAATAATATAAATACGATAACGACGTTTGTGCTTGATAATTATTCGAAATGTAACTTGATCCCCATGTTGCTGCGTCTGTCAGAACATTCTCTGTCATTTTATTTTGTATCGCTGTCGCTTATGCGTTCTGTCAATGGCCGATTCAATCTCTTAAATTGAAGTCACAAAAATAATCATTCAAACTATTACACGAAGCATAATTTTATTGACCGTCGTAGAAAATATTGGATATGGATTTGGTAAATTTGATCCCTATTTTGCTTTGTCTGGCAGAACATTCTCTATCATTTTATTTTGTATCGCTGTCGCTTATGCGTTATTTCAATGGCCGATTCAATCTTTTAAATTGAAGTCATAAAAAATAATCATTCAAACTATTACATGCAGCATAATTTTATTGAACGTCGTAGAAAATCTGGGATATGGATTTGGTAAAACTTGATCCCCATGTTGCTGCGTCTGTCAGAACATTCCCTATCATTTTATTTTGTATCGCTGTCGCTTATGCGTTATTTCAATGGCCGATTCAATCTTTTAAATTGAAGTCATAAAAATAATCATTCAAACTATTACATGCAGCATAATTTTATTGAACGTCGTAGAAAATCTGGGATATGGATTTGGTAAAACTTGATCCCCATGTTGCTGCGTCTGTCAGAACATTCCCTATCATTTTATTTTGTATCGCTGTCGCTTATGCGTTATGTCAATAGCCGATTCAATCTCTTAAATTGAAGTCATAAAAATAATCATTCAAACTATTACACGAAGCATAATTTTATTGAACGTCGTAGAAAATATTGGATATGGATTTGGTAAATTTGATCCCTATCTTGCTTTGTCTGGCAGAACATTCTCTATCATTTTATTTTGTATCGCTGTCTCTCAAGTATTATGTCAATGGCCGATTTAATCTTTTAAATCGAAGAGTCATAAAAATATACATTCGGGCAGTTACATTTAGCATAATGATATTGAACGTAGTATAAAATGTTGGTCATTAACGTGAGAGTAAAGCTGTAGAAATGAGGCACGTGTTCAGCAGCATAAAGCTGTAGTCGAAGATGAATCAATGAAAATCGACGATCGACGAAATTCTTGAGTGTAAAAATCGATTCCTCTGCTGATTAGAGTAATCGCAGGAGAAAGGCGCGGGATATCGTGATACACGCGAGTTTCGATTCGCTGGCAGTGCAACCGTGTGTCGAGATTGAGGAGACAGTTAACGAGATCATGGCTGGCACACCCCGGCCGATTAGTCACCGCGGAAAGGATCGACGTGTCAATTTCGTCGATGTAACAATGATAAACGTCGTCCGTGCGGCAAAGAGAGAAATTTTATCGATACGATTCTTTCGATGTCACCTCGCGATAAGGGGTCTCGACTTGTGAACCGATTGCAGCCGGCTTCGAAGTTGGCTAGAGCCAACCGAGGACAAATAACGAACGTTTAATTAGAAACGAGTCCAGTCGTTGCGAACGATACTTAGCACACTTCACCGCGATGGAAAACGACGTGTTGTTATTTATGGAGCCCCCGTGTCGCAAACCGGCGCGTTCGAGTTCCCACCCTCCTCTCTTCGTCGCCAACAATTTGTCTGACCGCCTCACAGTGGGGTGTTTGCCCCAGAAGTCGGAAAAAAGTCAATTTCGAAATTTTGTATCGTTCAAAAGTCAAGAGATTTAGTAGGAACAGCGTTCATTCATTAGCGATGTTCAGAAATATCGAAAGAAATATCAATTTCGAAATGCGGTTCGTACAATTTACAAACTCTGTCAAAAACTGAAATGCCTGCTTGAATTTTCGAAATACTATCCACGGCAGAGGACAGTTCCTGCTACAGTATAAATAAACTAGAAGTTACAGTCTTCTCGAGATCTGTCAAAGTAACCTGGTTTTCAAAAGAAACTCGTCGGCGTCCAACTGGATTGCAGTTTGAAAAATGAAGCTCGTAGAAAGCCGTTCGTCGCTTTTATTCTCCCGATTAGGACAACGAACGGTAGCTTACGCAACGGCTCTAATAATGTATCTATGTCGCAATGAAGAAGAAATTAAGAATTCGTGTACACGTCGGGTCCGTTAACCCGGTCGTGCTTTTTTTCACGTGGTCCCTGAAGAATGTCCTTTCTGTTCTGTTCAAGGCGGTACACTTCGATATTTGCCAAGTGTGTCGACGCGCGCCCGTGCCAGACCGTTTTGGCAAAAATCACGAACTGCGAGAAACGAACCGGTTCTGCTCATAGCGTTCCGGTCGGTGGTATTAACCGGCGGTTAATAGAAGGGTACTTTATTAGCGGTTAATTGCATGTATTAGCCGGGCCGATAATGAGTTCGCACGAATTTCGATTGATCGCTCTTTTCAATGCAAATTCCCGTTCGGCGTTACGTATCGAGTGTCTTTTCTGAGAAAGTATCGCCGTCGAGCGTTGAAATGTTAATTGGTATTGCGCGCTTTAATTATTCCTAGCAGTTTTTCTTTGAACGGGTGATTTAGGAACACGTTAATGCAAGTGGTCTATTGCTTTGATCTTGCTTGCTTAAAATGTCGTGGTGGTCAGTGTCCCTGATCGTAACTGACTAAAAAGTTCTTATATACACTGTTCTCTTACCACGAATCAAATAATGTTTCTAAATATTGTACATTTTGTCGATACACTGAGAAAAAAATCCTGTCGAAACAAAAAAAATATATGTTGATTCAACAAGATGTACTATTGAATAGTGCCAATGTCATATGAACTTATTTTAATATTTAATACTATTGAATTTCAATAGCAAAACTCATTTCCGCCAATCGTATAAGCCAATAGCTTGACCATCAATGTTTTCAAAAAAATAAGATATGGCCTCGAACCAATTCCAGTATAAATCAATACATTTCTCAAATTTTTTTAACAACATATCTGATTGAAGGAAAAAAAGAAATATTACGAATAATAATATACGGTATTGAATCAAATAATATTTTCAATCATTTCATGATAGACAATTCAAATACATCACGATTTGCTTCTAAATTTCATACTATTGAAAAGAATACATTGATATTCATCGAAGTAAAAAAATTACAATAACACGCGTGTTATTGAAGTAACTACTTTTTTTCCTCAGTGTAGGTTTAGATCTACCTTTATTAACCCCTTGCCTGACGATATCGTGTCTGACTCGCGATGAAGATTCTGAACAGACGCTATTTTGGTTTTGTTAATGTCCAGCTAGTGGATAACGTATCTATATAATAAAAATGAAATGCTGTTCGTTGGTCACGACAACACGGGAGAACGGCTGGATCGATTTGGCTAATTTAAAGAAAAAAATGTTCGTTGTAGTGCGAATCAGGTTTTCAGATTTTAAAAAATTGGAAAAGTTGCCTGGAAACATAAAAATTCGGGAAAAACTAAAAGTGCTTTTAGAAACATATTTTAATACAACGAAAAACGAACGTCGCAACTTTTAATCAATATTTCAATAGAAATTCACATTATCGACGTCTGTTAAAATAAAATGCGTACCACCCTCTAGTAATACAATAGATATAAATTGTCTCCTTCATTAGGAAATTATGATCAACAAAAAAGTTGTACATAATCACTGGAGCCATAGAATAAATAGGGCAAGGGGTTAATTTTCTCGATGAAGAACGGAGAGTGTTAACAACGACAAAATAGAATGTTCTTTTGATTCGAACAAAACGAATAACGTAGATATATTTGTAAGACTCTGTTCGAAATCTTCATCGCCGGGCTGACTCGTGGTGCAAGGGGCTCAGGTCTAGGTTGGAGATGGTACTTGAACGAAGTGTCCCACGTGCGATGGAAGAGGTGGTAGCGATCGTGTCGAAAGCTGGCACGCGAAAATTTCGATTGTCTAGCTCGTTAGGGGAGGACCTGAATCGGTAGTCCTAGATCTCGGTTGCGGGACCGTGGCCGCATCCGGATCGTCCTGATGAATATTGAATATCCACGATCGGTTGACGTCGGTGTCGTTACGAGCGACGTGTATCGTGTGGTTGAATAGAGGAGACGCGTCCCACGTCTTTCTCAGCGGCAGACAGCCTGGTACCTATCACGGCGTAATGGATAAAGAGGGAGGAGAACAGAGGGCCGCGGAAGGTCTGGATGGAACAGGAGCGGTGGGTCCGAGCGGATAAGCAGAGGCGACGGCTGGAGGAATGCTCGACAATCACGATCGACACGATCGGACGTCTGGTCAATGAGGAGTCGGAACCGGCGCGGCGGCGCGAACCGATCGTAATTAATAGACGAGGCCGGCGCGAGGGGATGACCCCGACCAGGCGGACGTAATCAGGCTGCTACTTGGAGATCGCAAGGAGCGCACGGGCTCTCTTTCTCGCTGGAACCCTGCTCGACGTCATTTGTTTAAGTTGATCGTTGCCCGTCGCGGCCGAATAAGGCAACTCGTGTTCGCCACTCCGCGGGGAGTGCGAAAGAACAAAGAAGGAGCCGTGAGCAGACCAACAGGCTCCTCTTCGGGATGAGATCGTAGCGCAGGGTGGACTAGAGAGCGAAGAAGAGAGACAACCAGGGAGAGAAAAGGAGTCGGGGAAGAGCAGACGCCTGCTGTTCGCCGCATTGTCTTCCTCTCTTTTCTCTCCTTCGGACCTTCACTCGCGCCCTTTATCTTCCACTCCCCGCTCTCTTCTTCTTCGTCGTCGTCGTCGTCTACTGCTCCTCCTCCTCCTCCTCCTCCTTCGCGTTCGTGGTCCTCCTGTTCCTCTTTGGTTTCGTTCGGAACAATCCACCAGCCGTCCCCTCGTCGGTAGGTGAGCCCTCGGCCGAGGCGACGACAAAACAATTGCCAACGTAAAAGGCGAATAGACGTTTTTTCGCGATCCCACGATCTATTTCCAAATCGAGGAGCGCGCGGACCCGGTATGGGAATCGATCTTCCCCGCGCGAAGTCCCAGGGCGCGTCGTCCTGGGAAAATCGCGGCTCGCCGAGTTCGCGCGAAGATCAAAGACGCAAAGAAAATCAGGCGACTCGCACATCGAGGACTGATTGTTCATAGTCAATTTTAACTTAGTATTCTTCAAGGACACTGCAGAATAAAAATCTTTAAAATCGTGTGTATCCACATTCTTGAACTCTTTCAGTCCTCTTACCACTTTATATCTCACCTACTAACTCAGTGAGAATGCATAAAATCAGTTAATTATAAGTTAGGTGTGCCAGAAGCGTTGCTCGTTGGGTTCCTTTCTAAGGACGAGGGTTAGGATGTAGGTAATTATGAAGCGGGTTAGGTCACGTCATAAATTTTTTACTATGATAGAGGATACCCTCCACTTTGAAGGAAAAAAAGAATTAAACGAAGGCGCGAAGCTCTCTGTTTAATTGCCCCATTCTCAGAAATGTTTTACATCAGAGATGGACTACCTGAGACGGAATTCCCATATATTAGTTTTAAGATGCAATAAACTATCCTGCACAGTTTAACCTTTTGCTTTATCAATACGCCAAATTATCGATGAACGTATCGAACATAATTTGGCGAGTATGGATTTTATTCATACGAGTACCAATTTTTAATATTAACCCAATGCACTCGGAGCTATTTTAACTGCAAAATTAAACTTTCTTTCCGATCTAGAATATTTCCATTCTTTGTGATTTTTAACATTTTGTAGATATGAAATTGAAATAGCTCATACAATAACTAAATGTTCAATAATTGATTAGATACCGATATATTTAATAGTGTAAACAATATTTTGAATAATGGTACAGCAATTTTTAGTGGTGCCTCAGTGGGGACAACCGAGTGCAAAGGGTTAAAGTGGCTTTGCAAAGAAATATAAGGCAAAGGATTGGAATGTCGATGTTTTCATCGTGTAGATTAATTAATTAAACTTGTTTGGAGAGGTAACACGAATTTAATGTGACGTACTCTTTGCTTTCAGACGCGAAACATGGCGATGAGAGGAACCATGCAAAGGAGACGGTGAAGAGGCAGCGATGGCAGCAGCGGAAACACGTCTTCGAGGTTCTTCCGATCTTCTCCTTGCTCGTGACAGTCGAAGGGAGCACGAAGAAGTGGGAATCGTTCAGGAGATCACCTGGGCAAGGTCCATGGGTTCGTAGAGGGCATGAGAGCTCATCATGTTCGAACACCGACACGGGCCACGAACGCTATCGACCTGCAACCTTTCCGGCGTGATATTGCTCCTAGTGATCGTCGTCGGTAGCTACGATGTCTCAGCGGACCTCAACTCCGAGTTTGTCAAAGGAAAAAGTAAGTCGAAGAGACTCTTCTGTTCGATTTTTCCAGTGGGAGGAAAAACCAACAGAACATTTTTCATTTTGTTTAATATCATCGTAAACAGCAGCTCAATTTTATATATTTGTCGAAAGGATGGCTTCATTTCTGGTTAATCAGCAATGTGCATATTTTGATGTCGTTCATTTTCAGGTGTAATGGAAAGAAATACTTGGAGGAATTTCTCTTGGTACCTTCAGTACCTTTATTGGTTCGTTTTCTACAACGTTACGCAATTGTACGATTACAGTTATGAAAAACAGAATCAATTTTTTAATACAGTGTTCTCTGTAATTGATTTCTGATGAGACGCACTACATAATAAATAGATTTAGGAAATCCGATATTCCCCTCGCACGTTACAGCACATTGTGCATTTAACAATCTTCGTGGAAATCGTATATGAACATTTTTGAAGTGAAAACTTCTTTAGAATGCGTCTGATCCGTCACGCTTCGAGCTGAAACGGACAGGTATGTTCGGAGTAATTATTTGGTGAAGGGAGAAGGGGACCCGCAACATTTTTCTACATGGGAAGTACTATTGATTTTTTGTAAATATCTAGGAACAAGAAATAATATATATATCTTAGACCACTTTCATAAGTTGTGAAATGGTGTAGATGAAATACAAAATTGTTGAAATATTTTGGGAATTAAAGATGTCAATGTATGATTTCTCCTCTATTAAAATCATTAAGGGAAGAAATATTATTCAATTTAGTTTCTATTTCTTGCAATCGATGCAGACAATCTTTATTTTGCAAAAGATCCGCAGTCTAGTTATGAGTGTTTAAACTTGAGCGATTTTCAGCGGTTTTGACTGGTAAGGGTGCCGCCACATTGGTACGTACTCCGACATCGTCCAACGAGCAGAGCCGCGAGAAGATGGCGGCGCCTTTGCCTATCAAAAACGCTGAAAACCGCTCAAGTTTAAACACACATAACTAGACAGCGGATTTTATGCATGTAAAAATATTAGTAAGAATGTAATAACACTGTTACATTATTTTCAACCAATCACACATATTAAGAAAGAAGACAAATTTTCGTTTCACTCCAGATTGTTGCAATTCAGCTAAAAAATGTTTATTTTGCATAAAGATTCGCTGTCTACCCGTAACAGAGAGCAGCATTTTTCTCAAGTACTCCAGAATAATGAATAGCTTCAAACGAGACCTGTAATCTCAATCATTTTAGAAACGAAAGGTGTTTACTCCGCTTCCAGGTCAAGATCCATCAGTATCAATCGGAGGTGTTTTCCTCGGAGAGTCGGTCGCGCGCCTAGAAAAGTAGAAAGTAAAGCGTTGCGCCAGGTTTACCGGCGCGTGGGTGCCTGCTCGCCTAGTCGAAGGGTCCCCTTTACCCGAAGTACCTGGAGAGTACCGTTCTTCCCACTCGAGAGGAAACTCCTCTCGGATCCGTTGTTGCCCCGCGTCGCGTCGTCTCTCCGCTAGGAAAGTGTTTACGCCCGCTTTCGGAAACGCTCGTGTAGGTGCTGGCTCGCGTGTAACAACAGGATTCCGTGTGGACCGTAGCTTGCGGTGCTCGACGCTTGACCCACATCGACTCCGACGTGTCCTCTGCCGGTTTGTCGTAGCCTGAACCGTTTACTTTTATTGCCGCGATTGTTATTACTCAAGTTTTCTCGACCACACGCGTGATCCTCCGCGTTCCGAGACGCTCGCGATCCGACGCGACGGTCCACGGACTGCTCGAATCATTCTTGCCGCCAAGACGCGCACCGCATATGACCTACAGATCAGGAATCATTCGAGCGGGATATGCGGTGCGATGGCCTAGAAGACTTTGCTCGGGGAAATTCACTGCGACCAGCTGCCCCGATACTCCGAGAGAGAGAGAGTCCCTGAAAGAATGTTCATCGTGATCGACGTGGTTGTTAAACGTTCTTCGAGGGAAACAATATTTAAACGTAAAGAAACCACGGTTGACCGGTTTTCTATTCCATCGTTATTGAAATTATAAAAACGCTTCCATTGGAAATGACTGAAATGACATTTTTATTTAAACACATATTATAATGAAAACCGTGCAGAGTTTTTATAGAAATTCAATCTTGCATTTCTGCATTTCTCAAATCTGTGGGTTTTTATTTTTATTGTAAAATGTTATAGTACCCTAGTCATGAATGAAATCAATGAAATCAATGAATGATCTCAAGTATGGTTAAAAAAAAATCTAAATCATTTACACTGAGAAAAAAAAGTAGTTACTTCAATAACACGCGTGTTATTGTAATTTTTTTACTTCGATGAATATCAATGTATTCTTTTCAATAGTATGAAATTCAGAAGCAAATCGTGATGTATTTGAATTGTCTATCATGAAATGATTGAAAATATTATTTGTTATTATTATTCTTATACGTAATATTTCTTTTTTTCCCGTCAATCAGATATATTGTTAAAAAAATTTGAGAAATGTATTGATTTATACCGGAATTGGTTTGAGGCCATATCTTATTTTTTTGAAAACATTGATGGTCAAGCTATTGGCTTATATGATTGGCGGAAATGAGTTTTGCTATTGAAATTCAATAGTATTAAATATTAAAACAAGTTCATATGATATTGGCAATATTCAATAGTACATCTTATTGAATCAACATATATTTTTTTTGTTTCGACAGGATTTTTTTCACAGTGTAGAGATTATTTATTTATTCGTTTACAGTTTTATATTAACGTGGTCGCATTTTGACGAAACTTTCAGGATATGTCAGGATTATTGACACAGATCTACAAAACATTGTAAACAACAACTTCTGGTATCTTCTCTGTAATTCCGACATAATTCTATATCTTGTAGTAAACTAATTGCTCTAACTTCTCGAAAAATGTCCAAGTCGTATGATAAAAGTGTCCGAGTATCACTGTAGAAGTAAACCGACAATCTGTCGTCGTCCGGTGAACGATCGGTGCTCGATGAAAAGCACAGAATCGCCGTGGAACGTATCGAAAGCGCGAATTAGAAAGTTGGCGAGCTTACCCTCGAGCTTAAAGACGCATCTCGTCAGGCCGATAACCACCCAGGATCCCTCGGGGCGCCGCAATTTCCAGAGATATCACCTAAAGTGGTCTCCATAAAGGTTTCCATTAACATGATAAGGAGAGGTTGATACCTCCGTGGCCATTAGGCGACGGTAACTTACGCCGTCGTGTCGCAGTCTCGATTCTCTTCGAGTCCTTCCTTTTTTTTTTCTTGCTTTTCGTCCTCCTCGCTCGGTCGACCAAGCGAGACGATACGTTCGACGTTATTACCGAACGATATCCGACGAAGCCGGACGATTTTTCTGCGGAGGATTAAAGTCCGTGGTAAGTTAATCGTTGCACTTTATCGTTCCGAGCTTTTAACGCGTATCGCCACTCGGAATGAAGCGTCAATTAACACCGAGGATTTGGGATCTGTCTTCGGGAAGGGACACGGGAACATGCCTTATGCTCGAGTCGACGTAATTGCGACGTTAGTGGGACACATCTGTCAAAACGAACCACTTTTCGTTCGTTATACATATATTTATTTTTTTACCGACATCGAAAATAAGACTTCGACGTTTCACGCTGGAGATAGCAGATTAAAATTGCTGTTCCTTGAATTATCCTCTCTGCGTTTTGCGATTTAAGAAATCGTGAAGCCAGATATTTTGGGTGTGCCCCAGATTTTTCATTGTACAATTAGCGAAATAATAAAAATGATTTCATAAGAAATTATTGTGTAGATGTCTTCAGTAGAACGCGTATTACAATAGGAGCCGCACGAAGTCTGAATAAAGTCAATCTCGTCATTTTTATAAAGGTTAGTGTTAAAATTTTCTTTAGGTACATACATCCACAAAAACTAGAAAAAAATGTTGTGCGTGTTCATCTTTTTATTACTGTTCCATCAAGTTGCATACAATTGTTGTTATTGTCTCAGAATATTCGCAGTAGTCCCATCGTTTATGCATTAAACAATCTCTTCCCCTAATTCCAGATCCTAAAGTATTACTTAACCTAACCCAGGCCTATCGCGTTTTCCCGACTTCTTGAGGCGCACCGCGTACGGAATTGCTGGGCAGTGAATGAGCCTGATCCGTCACGGTCCGAAGTGAAACAGATATTCTTTATATAAAATTATTTATATCGATCGTATTATTGTTAATAACAATTGCTGAATGATATCGGCGCTACGGTTCGATCGTTTAATACAAAAAACAAAAATTAACTAAGCAATTTTGCTAATCTTCAAGTAAATCGACGTTTCGGTCACTGATTTGGACCATTTTCAAGATTGAATTGAATTGCGTCTGCAAGAAAAACATACAATTTTTACATAATGACATACAATTTTCAAAAGTAGTAACCGTGCGTTAACCATGTCTGTTTTCACGACACTGATCGTCTTGGCAGAGATCTAGGTTATATGAAATTCCCGATACACCACAGATATTCTTTTCACAAGCCCATTGTTTTTTCTAACATTATAATAATATTGATTTTGATACTAATAATATATCTATCATATTAATACATACATTATTTAGAATCGATTGGAATCGCCATAGAAGTTTTCACTGCAGTCATGCGGTGTTGATCTAACTTTTCAGCACAGCTAGTGCGGTTTGTCGTACAGCAATGAATTTCACGGGTGTCCCGATACGTTCCCCGTTTATGAATGCGATTTCGAAGCTAACGAAGACATCTTTTCCACGTCGAACAAAAACCAGTCACGGTCGCGGTCGTCGCGATCGGTTTTTTGCGTGGTCGATCGATTCCGTTGGCGCTTTCAGTCACGTTCGCTTTTACATTAAACGAAATTCGTGCTTCTGTTTTTACGGAGGCGGCCTCGGCCTTTGATCGCGGACACATTAATTCTATCTGGCCGATCTTAACTTTCCCCTTAAGTAGGCGCCGTGTACGTCGTGGATCTTCCAGATTACCCGCTAAGCACCGCGTATCACGGCAAACGGAGAGAACATGTGTCCACTAACGGCGACTCCCGTCGATTCCCGATATTTATTATCGCGCGGATAATCATCCGAGACATCAAACCGCCGCGCCAGTTAGGACGAGACCGTTAATCCCGCCATCCGAATTTACATCTTTTACGTCCGTCTGTTTATGGCTGCTTCTACCAGCTAAATCCTGCGAGAATTAGCTATTAAAATCGTGCGCCGCGCCGTAAATCACGGCCGAGCTCTTTGCCACGTCCGAAACTCTCGTGTTCGCTGCAGTTGCCAGCTACGGGCCAATTAGCGACTGTCTTCTAGGATCGCTGGATTATTCGATCTCTGAGATTTAGGATACGGAAGTACGGTCGTCATATCAACTTTCAACTGTCGATTGGTGACGTACTTGCTTCCACGACTGTGTGGGAAATATTAAAAAGTCTAATTGAACGGGCGTTGTCCTCGAAGGTTTAAGAACCGTTAGACAATATTTTCCATAAAGTCCACGTTGTAGATTGTTCGAACTAAGTTAAACGGTCCCAATTGGCCTTCCACTTTAAACTCGCAATTAATTTCATAAGAGCCGAGTTCTCGTCGGCTCGTAAACCACGAAATAACATTCAACGAAGAAATTCCCGAAAATTCGGAGTAAGCGATTATCGAGCCCGAGATCGAAATGATTTAAAGTTTCGCAAAGCTGCGTCGGGCCGGGTCGGGCCGTCGTGCACGGGCTGGTACCGGGCGCAGTCGAAATTAATTTTCCCGCTGACCCGCACGACATTTCGTGGCGACTGAAACTCACTTTCGAAAGAGCTGTTTCGCGAGCTGGCCAATTACACCGCGGCTTCATCTTGGGTGGCTCTCGTTTGGGACTCCGGTTTTCGGCTGTCCTGGTCCTCCGCTTCGTTCGTTCTCCAGTTTGAGCAGCGAGGTACCCTTCCGGTACCGCGGCCCCGAAGAGACCCACGAGACGACCACGACAGAACACGAGGCCGCCGAAAAAGAAGGGGGCAACGGGGATCTCTCTCTCTCTCTCTCTCTGCGGAGCATAAACTCGCGGCGCACGATAAGTTCGCATGTAATACCACTAGTCCCCGGACAACTCTATCAGCGTGTATGTGCAGGATCGGCAGAGGGACATCTGGGAGGCATGCCTTAATTGACCGCTCGGAATATTGACGAGATCCCAGAGACGGATTGAGACGTTGAATTTCCGAGGGACGTTCGCTTTTTTTGCCAACCATGAAATATGACCGTTCAATATGCTAGGCAGATATTTATGTACTCGTGGGATTGCGCCCGATCCACCGATCCTCCGGAGATCCGGGCAGGCCCCGGTCAGCCGGGACCGTTCTTTTCATTTTTTACCCCCGTTCTTCTTAGCCGCCCTCGAACTGAATTCCTCGGTGGATGCCTCATTGTTTGTCTCCTTCCTCGGGGAAACGTTTTAACGAAGCCTGGCTTCATCCCCGACCCTGCACCACGTATTTTCGTTACTTCGACATACCCATTTTCTCGCAATATTTGTTTATCATTATGTTGCACGTGGCTTTTAAAGGTTTCTTGAAAACAGAATCGTTGTGGTCGTAATTCAATCTCTATAATAAAATGTTAATTGTCTTGTTGAAAAGCAGGCTGTATACAAGTTAGCCTCATTTATTCATCATTTTTCTATTTCCACCCTCGTCAAAGAATAAATAAAGTGAAATTTGTATACACATGAATTCTGCACATGAATGTGCAGAAACGAATCAATAAAGTATTAAAGTACTTCCAAAATGATCAAGTACAATTTGAAACAGCAAAAAAATTAAACGAATTTAGAGATACATTATTTTCTAAACATTAGAATGATTAACACTAGGTTTACAGAGCACCAAAAGTGGTTATTTTACATCAGTTTATAAAAATAACAAGTCTACCCAAATTTTTGGACATTCTGTTCTAACAAATGCCCACAGAAATAAATTTGTTAAAATTTCTTAGAAATGTAGAATAACTGCGGATCTTCATGCACTTATGGCTTATAAAAATCTTCAAAAAAGGATAGAATATAAAATTCGACAGAATTTTGTACAATTTTTATTCATTTTGGATCTACAAAAGCTGTACCCATTAAAAATAGAATTTTAATTCATTCCGCTTTCTTAAAATTTATACGAAAATTGGAGAGTGCATAAACATCCGCAGTCTAGTCATAAAGTACATCACAATATATATATATTTGTTATTATACTTTTTTTAGAAATATATTTTGAGTTTTATCTGTTTTCTTATGAATGATCGAACGTTAGAAACATATCAGGACTTTTTCAACGATCGAATAGTTATCGAACGAAATATTTGGTATCGACACAAGGGTGAAACGTGTTGCAGTGTTTTGTAAGAGTACGACCAGAGTCTCCTAAGAAAGTCGGACGTGTTTACAAGGTATTCTTAGTACGTACACCGCGTTCCGAGGGATGTTGTTCAACTGGCTGTTGCGCGTATCCATTTCCCCAGGCTTGCTCAACCTCTTTATGGCTCTTCTCGATTTGCGATCGATGAAAAATCCACCCACTCTCTCGCCTCTCACCCTCGCCAGCGTCCACCCACATTTCGTTCCTAGACCTGCCAGTGTCTATCCAGGGAACGACTGCTGTTCACCATCCATCAACCAGTCGGGCAACCGCGAAAGAACCTGAAACTCGGATTGACTTCCCGAAAGATCTTTTCAACCGACTCTGGTGAAAGATCTATTCTCTAGGAGAATCCATATTCACGGAATAGTCGGAGCGCCAGTGAATCGTTTCGTCTTCCTCGTATTTGTTCGATCGTCGGTCATCTGCACCGGAGAATTCAACTATTGTTGAAAAGTTTCCGAACTGCAGCTTCTAAATTGATTGATAGACATCGTATCAATGGAGGGACTTTGTATTATACATTTCTATCAATGTTTAACGGATCAGTGGATTCACTAGAATGTTATACTTGTTTTATTTTCATGTTTCATTTTCATTTATTTTTATTTTCATGTTTCATTTTTATTTGTTTTATTTTTATGTTTTATTTTCATTTTTTTTTACTTTCATTTATATTCCATTTTCATTTATGTTTTATTTTCATGTTTCATATTCATTTGTTTTATTTTTATGTTTTATTTTCATTTATGTTTTACTTTCATTTATGTTTTATTTTCATTTATGTTTTACTTTCATTTATGTTTCATTTTCATTTATGTTTTATTTTCATGTTTTATTTTCATGATTCATTTTCATGTTTCATTTTCATTTATGTTTTATTTTCATGTTTTATTTTCATGATTCATTTTCATTCGTTTTATTTTTATTTTTTATTTTCATGTTTTATTTTCATTTATGTTTTACTTTCACTTATGTTTTATTTTCATGTTTCATTTACATTTATGTTTTATTTTTATGTTTTATTTCCATTTATGTTTTACTTTCATTTATGTTTTATTCTTATTAACGAATGAGAAAACTCATCCAACGAGAAGTTCCTGATGTCTTTAAACTTACCTGTACTGGTGCGAATTATAATTTCCTGCTACGAATCGAAGGAGTACAAAGACGCCCATTAAAAGAGAATATCCCGATAAAAATGGCGATTGTCCACGGTCCTCTAGAACCGAGCTTCTCGGTTAGAACGATGCGAGCAACCTATTCACGATTTCATTGAAATTTGCCGGTCACCTAACCGCGCACGTTGCATCAGCGCTTCGTGTAAGCAGACAAAAGCACCCCCGAGTAACAGACAGCAGCAATTTCAGCCATTAACGCGGGAACAATGTTGTCCGCCGTCGAGATTCATCGCTGATCCATCGAGAACGAAAAAAAGAAACATTGACAAGCAACGCGTAACGAATATGCCGATTTCATCCATTAGGAGCAACGGTTGCCGATCGAAATCGCGGCTTGGTACGTCAAGTATGTCGTTTACGCCCTTCGGGCAGATTGCCACAGTGGATCGAGCGAAAATAATTAATAAGGCTCGCTTCGTCCATTATACAGGCCAGCGGAATTCGGATTTAATTGATCCCGATACCGCAAACCGATTTGCGCAACGGGCACGTGCGCGAGCTAATCCGCGATACCGATTTCAATTAACCGATTCCCAGCGAGCAAGACACAGCTCTAATGAAACGGCGATCAATCAAGATTCAATCCTTTCCTGAATTTGTTCTCAATTTCGTCCCTAACAACTTCTTGCCATATTTAATGGTATATTTGAAAGATACTTCAGAAGATAGATGTAACTTCAAACAAATTTTCTGCCAATTATACTGAAAATTAATATTAGAAACTATAGCGCACGTTTAAACTAGAAATTTAGAAACGTCCTACGAGCTTTCCACCCTGAATTCGTTTTCAATTTTGTCTCTAAAAGCTTTTTACCATTTTCAATGATGTAGTGAAAAGATACTTCAGAAGAAAGATGATTGCTACTAATTTCAGACAATTTTATTGCCAATTATACTGAAAATTAATATTAGAAAATATAATGAACGTTTA
>CM052282.1:5353122-5387356 GCA_028455765.1 Lasioglossum oenotherae | reverse complement strand
GTTTAATCTGCACTTATAAATTGATTTCAATGGCGAACTAGACTGCCAAACCTTTAAATTTATTTTAGTGCTTTACTGGATTCTAATATTTTTTATTAGTTCCAGTCGCGGGTTGGAAGCAGCAACCGACTTTTGAGGGTGGTATTGAGTTCAATCTGCACTTATAAATCGATTCCCATGTTGAATTAGACTGCCGAACCTCTTTTATTTTAATTGTTAAGTTAATTTTATTTTGAAGTGTATAAAGATTTCGGAGCTGCAGTTCGATGAAGTTGTTTGCGAGTCCCAAAAATGTATAATCGCATAATTACAATCTAATTTCACATTTTAATTTTCGGGATCTGAACGCGACATTTCGAATACCTGCACACCCCTAATTTCGAGAACCCTATTTTATTGAACATTTCGTTCATTCAGAAGAAAAATGATACAAGCCAAAAAATTGCCCCTAAAATTGCCAATTTTTTTAATTGTATATAAACAACTTAGAAACGTAAAATAATTTGTTGTTATTTAGATACTGGGTTAATTGTCACATATATTAGTTATAAATAGCTTGCGGATCTTTATGCGAAATAACAAATGTTTGCATTGATTGCAAGACGCAGGAGGCAAATACAAATGTTATTCTTTTAATTATCCTATTAAGCTGAAAATAATACATTGATGTCCTTAAATATTTTAACGTGTCCACTGCTTTATATTGTACGTATCCATTTTAGCCGTAAATGCATAAAATCCGCGGTCTAGTTATAAAGTACATCACAATTTATATATTTATTATTATACTCGTTTTAAAATACAATATATTTCGAGTTGTGTAATTTTTCTTATGAATGAAGAAAACTTGATAATTGCTCTGCTGAAAAATTCAAGTCTCCCCTTTCCTGAAGAATTTCGGAAGCTGTCAACTTCGCGCTAAATAATTTTCGTTCGCGTTAGAATCGAAGAGGCGTGACGAAATGCAAACGTCAGTGGATGATCGTCGCACCTGATACATTTATCCATAAAGAGCATCGTCGACTCCGTTTCAAAACAACGAGAAAATTCCGGAGGGAAATCGAATATACGAAACAGTCGTTAAAAGAGAGAAGCAAAAAGATAACGAGGAGGAATAAAGCCGGGAGCAGCAATAGAAATGCTGCGATACATTTCATTGACTTTTAGCTGAGCGAAATAATGCAAGACACGAAGCAATAGAAAAGCCTGACACCGGAATATATATTGGAATCGTTGCGAACGAGATTCGAACGCGTGAACCGTGACGTTCGAAAGATCGTGGCCACGTTTTCGTTAAACGGTCGTAGTTGACACTGGCGTAGTAGAGTTTCGAAAGAACTAGAATTTAAATTGGTTTGTCATGTAGTACGTCTAATAAAATGTACCATTAGGATCGATAACAGCCGGCCAACCACGATCGACTTGTATTCTGACACGTGCTTGATTGCAACCGGTCGATCACTCAGCGTTTTGGAAAATATTTTTATTTATATGTCCGACCGTAAACAGAGACTGGATTCGTGAACTCGCTTTTCACATGTACCGAATAGAAAGCTACAAAACAATTTATTAGTCGTTTATCTTTCGTCCTGATTGTCTTCTGATTTTTAACGGAGGCAGCCAGGAAATTTTCAATATTTTATCGTTGTAAGTAGACTGCGGATCTTTATGCAAAATCAAAATGTTTTGAATAACGTCAAATTTGATTTTATCCCTTAACGACTTTGTTACATTAAAAGCGACATTACATTCTTGAATTTTTAAAATCTTTTACCGTTTTATATTTCACCGAACCAATCTCTTCATAAATTCATAAAGATCCGCAGTCTAGTTATAAGGGTAGAGTACCTGGAAAGAATGTGGAAAGAAAAGAAATGGAGTAGAGTAGTGAGATATAGATTAGGAAATCAAATGAGGGGATGGAGATGCTGGGAGGAAGAAGATGACAGACGAAGCAGAAACATGGGAGCACGTGTTGGAAAGATGTAGAGAAGAAGGGTTACAGGGAAGTTAAAGAAGATATTAGCTGAAGACGGAGAGAGAGAGGGGGGGTGGATGGCAAAATTAGATAGAGAATGGAAAAGCAGAATGGAAAGTGTGATTGAGAGAGGGAGAAAATGGATGAGAGTGTAAGAGGGTAGGAGTAGGGTTGCCAGAAATGTTTTATCCAAATATAGAAGAAGTAGTGAAAACTGCAATTATGTATATGTATATGAGATGGGCTTAAAATGTAGGAGTTCAAGTAAAAGAGGTACACAGCACATTTTAAACTTTTTTATTCAAAGATTTTTGAAAATTCCTATAGGTACGTAAAGATCAAGTTGAAATATAGAAGACTCGTATCAAATATAGAAGATCTAGCAACCCTACGTTAGGGTGAAAGTGAAGAAAAGAATTGTAAAGGGAACGGAATCTCTTTGCTTCCCGTAAGGGAACCAATAAATATTGTATATATGTACGTACAATATTTTATCATTAACCCTTCGAGGACGACGGCGATCGTCATTTTCTTTCTCTATTGTATCATGTTAGGGATGTTGATGTCATCTGTTGGTGATTCAGGCTCATTGAAGTATGAAGATATATAACCTTGATGAATTTTAAAATATTTTTGGAGTCAGTATGATGCACTTGCGTCTTCCCCGAAGGGTTAATTAATGGCTTAGCTGTTAATACGTATAGCGGTAGGTTGATTAACATAAGAAAAATTGAGCAGCATCCACGATCGGCATATCAGTACCAAAACAATCTCGCCGTAAACAAAATGAGATAGCTGACCGGATCGACGGTCCCCGATCTCTTAACAGCGCAAAAAGATTCTCGTCATTGTGAAGCGACGACTCGTAATGCCCCCAGCAAGCCCTCAATTTCACGTCTCATAAAACTCCCCACTCCAGAGAGCAACGAGAGAGAAGGGGATCGACTGCAAAAACAGGGCACCGTTCCGTGCTCGATGCACACTTATGCACCCTCTCCGGTTCCATTACTGCGTTTCTGCACATTGCTTCCCGAAGCAACGTAACATCTCCGAGAACTCATCTCGATTTCCTCAGGTAACCGCATTTCCTACCTCGTACTGCCGCTCGAATATAACTTTGATCCCGCAGAAGAGTGCTCCGATCGTTCGAAAGGCAAACACCGCGGATCGGCCGTTCCGCGATAAGGGAAATCGAGGAATCCCGTAGGAACCGGTTCCCGGTGCCCCGCTGCATCGACCGCGCGTTCGCTGCACACGTAATCACCGCTCCGATACTTTTTTCCGATCGCGAGACCTCCATTAGGCTAGGCTCGCGCTACCATCTTCTTTTAAAAAAGGACCCAGCGATTTTTGTATTCAAATGCACGGCGCTTCTTTCTTTCTTCGGGCACCGTTCAAGCCGGAATTACATTTCTAAGAGCGGGACAAACTGAACAAATACCACCCGAATGGAAATATTCTAGGTCGGAAAAAAGTTTAGAACAAAGAAAGAAGAATCTCCGAAAAAAATATTAGGTTGTCCCAAAAGGTTCTTCCGGAATGTGTTCCTTTAATGTCGCTAAATAAATACAAACAATACGATAATCTTTATGTTAATATTTTAGTACTTCTTAACCCTTTGCGGTCGGAGCTATTTTAACTCGAAAACTAAACATTTCTTCCGACCTAAAATATTGCCATTTTTTATGAGATTTTAAATTTGGTGGATATGAAAAATGATATTACAGTTTATGAAATAATTAAATGTTCAGTAATTGATTATATACCTACATATCTAATAATGTAAACAATATTTTCAATAATGGTACAGCAACTTTTAATGGCGCCTCAGAGGCGCCACTCGACCGCTAAGGGTTAATATGAATTTGCATTATGTGCATGCATCGAAAACCAACTGTTGGGACAACCTAATTTATTTAGCAATATTAAAGGATCACATTCCGAAAGAAACTTTTGGGACAACCTAATATTTTCCTCTATTTCTACTCGGAAGAAGATGCTTATTTTACATGTAGAATTTGTAGTGTATTCGTTAATGGGAAGCGATTATTCAAACTGAATAGTTAACACTAAACCTACTTTAATTTTTTATTAGTTCGGGTCGGGTTGGAAGTAGCAACCGACCTTTGGGGATGGTACCGAGTTTAATCTGCACTTATAAATCGATTCCAATGTCGAATTAGACTGCCGAACCTCTAAATTTATTTTAATTGTTAAGTTTATTTTATTTTGAAGTGTATAAAGTTTTCGGAGCTGCAGTTCGATGAAGTTGTTTGCGAGTCCCAAAAATTTGTAATCGCATAATTGCAATCTAATTTCACATTTTAATGTGAATAAAATAAGAAAATGCTTATTTTACATGTAGAATTTGCAGTGTATTCGTTAATGGGAAGCGGTTATTCAAACTGAATAGTTAACAGTAAAAACCTACTTTAGTTTGTTTTATATTTTACATCCATATACATATTTACCATCTTACAAAATTATTGAAATTGTGAAGTCGCTTACATAGAAATAGATTCGATAAGTTTCTCTATCCAAACACTCTATCCGCATCCAAATAAAAGTTGCACAAAATCAACATAAACAGAGGCTTGTCATTTTTGTAAGCTGAACATATTAATCGGTTTTAGTGCTCGGTAGGTTTAGTGTTGACGTTTATTTCAGCGAGAAATTCATTCTGAATGCATAAGCGCAAGGTCTTTCCACAGAATTGGTCTCGGAACAGTCGGAGTAAAGAGCAGTAGGGATGCAGCGATGCGTGTCCGAAGCTTCAGCGTTTGCGAGAGATAGTAGCGCGAGTTATCGATCGTTTTTCTGCTGGTGGCATCGATCGCGATCGAGCGCCGAAGCCGAGACGCGGAAAATTATTGCGAACACGAGCCCCGGTGCTCGACGATCGAACCGCTTCGTCATTTCGATCGTGCCGACCTTCCTCTTCCTCGCCGCGCCGGTCGTCCTCCCCCAATCCGCTCGAAACGGAATCGAAGAGCTGAAAGAAGGCCGAGGAGGAACGGACAGCCAGAGATAGAGTACAACCTCGAGGATATATAAGTGGCGCGTATACGTTATAACCGTGGCATAACCATCCCAGGGCGTAACATTAATAGCTTTATGGTTTATTGCTTTCGAGTCTGCGGTTATGCTCCTCTCCGCCGCTCCCTGCGGGGCAGCTACGCTTTGCATCACGCGGCGAAGGCTGTGGCGCGCAGCGCTGCGCAGCGCAGCGCTGCAAAACGCGGCACCGTCTATCGTCCTCGACGATCGTGCGCCTTTATTTTCGATTTCGTTACGTTGCTCGAACCCGGCCTCTCCCCTTCGAAGATCGTACCGACGATTCGATTTCTCTTTCTTCGGCTGGGGATTTACGATTCCTCCGCGTTCGAGATCTACACGCTGATCCCACTTCGGCTCCGAGACCCGGTCACTTCGCGAAGATACACCCGTAACTTCTTCTTCGAAGCTTTTGATATCGTTTTCTGCGGGAATCGAAGGAATTTGGGAACTTTTTAATATCGGCTTCCGGGTCTTTCCTGTTCGTTTTAGCTTTCTGGTGAATCTACAGCAAAAATTGGCAGACTCGTGACCATGATCATGATTCTTGACAATGCTCATGATTTATCAAGATACTTGTGCACAGAATTATGAAAGTGGTCTAACAATAAGTCATATATTTCTTGCTTTTAAATGAATTCCATATAATATTGAAACAACAAGCACTATCTATCGGTTCATTTTTGACAATATCGTAAAAATTACATTGAATTAATCTAGTTTAAAATAATGTAACTGATAAACTCAATTTTTAAAATTTTGATCTAGACCACTTCCAGAATTATTGGCAATTATCTAGGAAATTCATTAATATACTTTAATTCTTAATCAGCGAGGGTGGTTAAGTGTTTCTTTTTATTCTTATGGGTCTTTTCATTTTTATTCTTCTTACTTCCAATTTTAAGTTTTAATTCCTTTTGTCTTTGTTCCTCTTTTCGTTAAAAATCTTTTCTTTTCTCTCTCTTTCCAATCTTGAAAAAGTTAAAATATAGACCACAGAATTTCTTCTACAAAACGTTTTCATCAAGCTCTCCAAAGTAGTTTCAGATTGACTAGAACCTATAAAATATAACAACGAGGAGAATTCAATGTAGCTGAAGCTTCCATTAAAATTGCCGAGTGTCAAGTAAACGTGGGATCTCCTAGACGCGTTTAGGAGAAGTCAGAAAATTGGGACTGCACCTAAGATTTTTTCCTTAACCTTCCGTTACTCGCGGTTTCTGCCCGACAAGTATAGTCGCTCTGTATCTCTCAGATACATATATGTTTAATCATAAAAAACAAGACATATTTTATGTGTTTAGAGTGTCGAATCATATTTCTACACTATAAATTTAAATAAATAAGTGAAATGGGCATTATTTTTCGAGCGAGCTCGATTCCCACCACAAGTTACCTACCACTTTAGACGCATTCGATGCAAGCCGTGTATATTAAAAAAGAAATTAAAGATACAGCTTCTAGAATCGACAAACCAACCGACACCAAAAATATCCTTCAAAATTTCCATCAGCGAGCGTTCAGAAAAATATCCGCCTCTGTGAGTCGTAAACTGGGTTGGCCCAGAGCGGACAAAGAGTGCGCAGCCGCCGTGGCGTCATACGCATTAATTCTGGCGCAACGGAGAATCGAATAAAGCGGCAACAAAGCGTTTCCATACCCTTTATCGAGAGCCGAGCGTTGTCCGCCGGTGTCAGGAGTCAGCCGGCAGCGCTCGTAACGCTCTTACCCCGGCAAGAGGATGGCAAACTCGTGTTTACATCGTGACTTTTATTAGAGAATCAGTGTCTCGGTGTTCGGTGCGGTACGACGGGGGAGAAAGGGAGGGAGAGATGGTGAGAGAGAGCTTCACCTCCGAGGTGGAAGAAGTCCATTGTTCCTGGGCGTTCAGGCTCTCGCCTGGACCGGTGTTCCTAAATTATTGTTTCCCCTCGGAGCTTCCAGACCCAGTTGTCCCCCGTACTCTGAGAGGAGCCCCCCCCTTTCTCTCGTTGCTCGACGGCCGCGGCGTGGCGTCTTTTCTCGCCCAGCGATTTTTTTCCTGGGGCCCTGTGCCTCGGAAGGAACCGATCGGGACCCCGATGGTTATTTCGCGCGTTTACGATACCCGGTCTTTATTCCGTCGGTGATTCGGCGTTGGGGCACCAACCAGAGAGAGAGATATCCCGATCGACCGGGCTGGGCCCAGGATCCAGGGCCCCCGGGGGCCAAGGTGCCCTCTCCCCGGGCTCGCCACGGCGCGCATCGATGTTTACGAGGCGAAATAAACGGCGATGCCGGCGCCGCCGACGCCGTCGCTCTGCCATCGGCGTGCGGTTATTTCGTATTACTTTGGCCCTTTAATGGCCTCCTAAAGTGCCGCATAAAAATCGACTTGCTCGTATCCTAGAAGGTGGTCGAGGGCCCTCTCGGCACGGCGAACCCTTCGCTTCGCGGACGCACAACTCTTCGGGCCCACAAAAGAAGTCTCGCCGCGGGATTTCAGTTTCGCGTCCGACCTCCTCCTCGTCGCATCTCATCCACCAGCAACGCGGCGTCGCCCAGCTTTTTGCACGCGGGTTCACTCATTGGCGAGTCCACGTGGCGATGGCTTCTTCCCCGACCATCGCGGATTGCCCGCCGCAGACAGGCTTCCGTGTCACGATACATTATGCATGGCCGAGAAAGCTATCCACGGATTCGTCGATCCGGGATGCGATCGGTCTTTTCACCGGTGGATCTAGAATGATCGAGATGTTAGGCGCAGTCGGACTAAGTACAGTAATGTCTCGATTTCTGAATAATCAGATGATTGCACGAGTTCGTGCCCGATTTTCATAGATGTCGCAAACTGAACTGCACGGCGGAGTGTAAAAAAGATTATACATATAGTCACCATTCTTTTCTAATTCTTTTCTAATTGTAGACAAGAATATACAGGGTGTCCATTTGATCTGAGGACATTGAAATATCTCGAGAACTATGCATCGGGTCAAAACAAGTGGGTAATGAAAGTTGTTCGTCGCGAAGGGGGACATCCAATGATACCAAACTGGGGGAAGATAAAAAACTTAAACGGAAACTCCCATTTTTCATTGCAGATTTGGATACTCCAGAAGAAAATACACAAATTTGATCTAGGAGTTTTTGCATTTTGGTTCACAGATGGCGCTGTAATGGACAAAGATCAAAATGGAGAAAGTCGTTGAAAATTAGGCATATCTGGAGAAATACACGTGAGATCAGAAAAATAAAAGTAGACGTATTTGATATTTTTAAGAATGCTGTTCAATAACACCATAAGTGACCCCCACCTCCACCTTCTGCGAGTGGTGATTTTGAAATAGTTACCTCTCCACTTGTTTTGATCCGATGCATAGTTCTCGAGATATTTCAATGTCCTCCGATAAAATGGACACCCTGTATAATAGATAAATAAAACGGTATTCTTTAAAATTGAACCATTGAATTTTATTTTCAAATCGGGCACGAACTTATCTATGAATACAGTTGAACTACTTCACGAATCATATTTACAAAGTGATTCGATTACATTGTCTTCAATTATATTTGGTAAGTCGTAATTCAGTCGCTTCATTCAATTAAATTACAATGCAATTTGTAATTCTGGCCTCTTGCGGTTAAGAAGAAAGTATCAATCTTTGCAGTTACCTAAAAAAACTATTATAAAGATCGGCCTTACAGTTGTAATTTTCCTTCAGAACCGCTAACTTTCGAACGAGTGATTTGTTTCGAAAGGCTCGACCTTTAAGATATAATTCGGGGCGCATATTTAAACCGAACGCGCTGCATAGAGCGTACAGTTGAAAAGCTAATGGGCGCCTATCAGAATAATTTACATAATTATTCAGGATCTCGAGCACACTGTTACCAACCGCCAGTATACTCGTGCTAATAATATAACACTCTCGGTCTAAATTGTTCAATATTCCAATTTAATCAATTATAAAAGGCAATCAAACTGGCAGGAATTGAAATTAAACATTTCTTCCGACCTAAAATGATTCCGTTGTATATGATTTTTTCATTATATGAATATGAAATTGATATAATACCTCGTAGGGTGACTGCACCAGTGAATGAACATTTAAGGAATTGTTCAGGAAGATATTTTATTTTTTAAAAAAATATGTGAATTAAAGGAATCTCATGTAGCCAAATGGCTCCCTATACTTCATTTGTAAAAAATAAATGAACACGAATAAAATGAAATTATTATTATTTTTCTTTATTAAACGTTAAATAAAAAATACCAGTCAATGAACACTACATTCTAGTACCAATATATTCTTACTATATTCTTTCTATTGTACCAATAGGAATACAGCTACGAAAAAGAGTCATATATTGCATTGGCTCAAGAGTCATTATCGCTAGTATACCGTGCGGCTTAAAATTTGTTGAAATATACGAAAGCGTTCATTTACTGGTGCCCGTTCATTCACTGGTGCAGTTACCCTACAATACTTAATCGTGTAGTAATTGATTAGATCCCAACATATTTAAAAAAAGTGGCGTTAACGAAATCTTTAGAAATGACGAGTCGAAGAGTTCCAGAATATACTGAAGCATTAAACCGACACTCTCTGCGTTGATTTCTGCCCGAGAAACTTTCTTAGAACTCTTTAAATAATTGGTGAATTCGCGCCTGAACCCGTAATTGATATCGCCATTGTCTTTCGGAGGCGTGCAGCCTTCGTAAATTTAGGAGAATTTTAATTCTGGCTCGGTGGTTCGCCCAGTAATTTTCGTAGCCCCGTTGTCGAAGATAATTGCCACGTTTCTACAGCCCCCTAGCCACAGGGTAAAAAAATTGCCCGATGAATTTCATAGCGATCGTGGCGTGGAAGAGAAAACGTGTTGCCTCGCCGACCTCGACCGACACTTCTGGCCTCAACCACCACTTTCCTCTCGCTGTCTAAACGCCCGTTCGGTTACCTCGCGAACACACTATTTCTTTTTATCATGGTTCAGCCGTAATTCTAATTCTCCGATGCACCACGGGCCATCCTCGACGCGGCTCTAACCATCGCTTGGCGATTCAGTTACCTGGAAACCTTCTGAAACCCGGAATTTCTGAGCTTCGGCGTCATTACTTCGCCATTGTTTCCAGAATCCCTAATCTCGGACTGAAAATTCGGTCTTTAAACAGAGAAGAAATCTAGTCTGGAAGAAATAATCTCCGTGGCATGGAGGAAAACTGTGTGTCCATAAGATTCAGAAAAATCTTTATCAATTGTAGTAGGTTGTTAATAAACTGCAGATTTTACGCATTTATTAAAAATATTGGAGAACATCAATGTATTAGTTTCAGCTTACCAGGATAATTAAAAGAAGAATACAATTTTTATTTGGCTCCTGCGATCATTTCTTATTTTGCATAAAGATCCACAGTTTAGTTATGACTTTCGTAAAAGTAAATCACACAAGTACTTTGTATAACCGCATTGCAGATACACAAGCGAAAAATGGTCCTTTGGATGAGTTAGCTGTTCATGTTCGTTTAGTACCACGTATTTTACAGCGCGCGATTGAGGTCAGAAAACTATACTGCTGCGGAACAGCAACGTGTGCAGTAATTTTTCACAAATTTAATAAGAAACCTCTGGCATCTCCCCTGAAATTACCTCGAAGAGAAAAGTCGATTTTAATGAAACGTTTTGAGTAAGAGTTAATTTCGCGAGGTTGAACGTTAATCATCCTAGAGCACGAAAGCGGGAAAAGTTCCGAGGAAACGTCGCTGAAGAAGACAAAGAAGACGAAGAAGAAGAAGAAGAAGAGAAACATGATCGACACGTCCCCGGAGGGTTCGGAACGAGCGTTCCTTGCGCTCCTTCTTCCCCGTGAGTTTCCATCGCATCGCCATTTTGCTCGTCACTGAGCAAAGTGGAACGAGGCGCACACGTCCAGCGGAATATAAAAGGGAAGAACGGGAGAAGGAACGATTCTGTTGTAAAATAGCGAGCGAACAGACGGACAGACGAGTCGAGGAGATGTATGAGAGGAGAGTTCAGACCGCTCTGCTGCGTTGCCTGAAAAGGAAACCGACGGCGCCTCCAGTTAGCGGAAGTCGCCCTCCGACTAGTTTTACACGTAGCCGCCGTCGTCGCCGCCGCCGATGCTGCCGTCGCGTCCCCCGAGCACCGTGAACAACCATGATCGCTGCCCAGTGACGTTATGTACGCGCAAACGCCGCTAATTAGTCCCTCGGTATGTGAACACCGAGGAATTTTCGTAGAAACACGCGGATAATCGCCTCGGTACCGTCCTCCTCGAACAGTGGAGACGCGAGACGCGTTTTTAAATTGTTCCGCATGAAATCCTTGCCACGTTCGAGCAGAAAATGGCTCGCTTCTTCCAGCCTTCCAAGAGCTGCCATATTTCTTTCCCGTAATAGACTTCTTCCGGGTCCTCTTTGCAAGCAGGAAAGTTGAGGGGGTAGTCTCGTTTCCAGGACTGCAAGGGTGCGGAATGCGCCTTCTTATTTGTGGCTTTTTTCAGCAGTCAAAAGCGCTAGATAAAAGATCAAGCAGGGCCCCCAAATTTCCTATTTTTACGTTTACATGCTTCCGAGTAATGTAAATTACGCCTCGTAAATGTAAAAATAGGACTTTTGAGAGGGAACAAGGTTTGATCTAGATTAATTTTCAAAAACCTATCTTTGTGTAAAACTCGGTTATTAAAGGGGTAGACTCGTTTCTATTCGCCTTCTCATTTTTCAATAACGCAAAGGTGGGGCTTTTGCGTAATTAAAAGCGGTAGATAAAAAATGAAGGTAGGCGGCAGTCGCCACCAAATTTCCTATTTTCACGTTTACATGCTTCCGAATAATGCAAATTACGCCTCGAAAATGTAAAAATAGGACTTTTGAGGGGGACAGTGATTTAGATTAATTTTTTATCTAGAGCTTTTGACTACTCAAAAATCCTATCTTTGTCTAAAACTCGGTTATTAAGGGGGTAGACTCGTTTTTATTCGCCTTCTCATTTTTCAATAACGCAAAGGTGGGGCTTTTGCGTAATTAAAAGCGCTAGATAAAAGATCTAGCTGGGCAGTCGCCCCCAAATTTCCTATTTTTACGTTTACATGCTGCCGAATAATGCAAATTACTCCTCGTAAACGTAAAAATGGGACTTCTGAGGACGACTGCGGCCTTGCGTTATCGAGAAATGAAAAGGCGCATCCCGCACCCTTACAATCCTGGAAACGAGTCTACCCCCTCAATATTTTCTGCAATCTCCCGGAGAGAAGCTTCCTCGATGGCTCAGAAAAAAATGAGTTTTCTCAAGTGAACATTCACGAAACTCGTTCATTTTTTAATACGTAGTACATAATATTATTTCCTACACGAAATTGTTATAAACAGTAGAAAAAACACGCGCAAGTGGGTGCGAAAGCGTGGTCTCCCAGCTCGACGTTGAACCGATCTCACCGAGAGGTGGTCATGCATCAAAGCGCCATTCCCACAAGATGACGTATGGCGATACTAATACAGCAAGGAATTCGCAAGAGGAGCAACAAGACGGTTCGCGACGGGTACCAAGGGCCGAACGCCGACAAATTTAATAACCCTAATGAACTTTTTGCCGGGCGAGAGAGAGCATGCCTCGCAATCAGAGGCTAGGTCCCATTCCTCTCATAAGAAACGCGACTCTTTCTTACGTTACAACGTCGATTAGGATATTAATCTTCGACCGGGGCCGACCAGCGTGCTCATTGGGGGACCGCTGCAACCTGGGGACCCCGATGCAGATCCGAATGCACCGTCGATCCGCATTCTTAAAGTTCGTGGCGCCGCGGTCTCTGCGCGCGCGTTCTGCATTCGTCTTCCTCGAGGACGAAGCATCTGGTCGGCAGAAAATACCAGGACCCGGTTCCTTGTCTTCGAGGCGCTTCTTTTCCGTGGCCCTTCCCCTCCGTTCGTCCCGGCGCAAGAAGGATGTCGTTGCGCAATTATTTTGCGCATGATTCCGATCGCCGGATCAGATTAAGACCGCCCTTCTCGCCGGTGGAACGCAACGAGGACTTCGTTTGCGATCCGCGTTGTTACCCGGCAAAACCGGCCACCGAAAAGACGAAACGGGTACGTGCGACTATGCGATCGCGACCCGACGGGACCGACGACCCGCCTCTCGCAGGCACCGACGAAAACGAAGACGTAAGCAAAGATGAAGAAGTCCGAATCGAGAGACGGCCCGCGATCCGACGTCTGTCGATCATCCCAGAACCGTTTTTGCACGAGGCGTGAGCGGCTCCCGACCAACTGCCCCCTCCTGCCTCCCTTCCATCGGTGTTCCGGTTATTAGCGAAGTTATGAATGATACCGATAGTGGTCCGTCGGAGGGTGACGTCAATGATAATTGGCCCAATTACGTTTTTCGAGTGAATCGAGAGCGGCTATTTCTTACTATGTTTGTTTACCGGCGGAGGGAATGAACTCGAAGTGGGAAGTTTGCATTGGACTGTCTCTCTCTTTTACTTCGAACGGGGCTGGTGAGTCCGAGGAGTTTTCAATGGTTTTGAAATAAATCTTCATTTTTTAATCTCATAAAAAGTCTCGAGAGAAACTAAGAATAACAACCAGGAGGAATTTTTACAGAACAAGAATGTACAAATAGGTGAACATTAACGAATTAATTCGAAGGCGCCGTTAATGATTTTTATACCATTGTTCAAAATATTTGTTGCATTATTAAATTTGTATTCAATAAGATACTGAACGTATTTAATATTTTAACCCTTTGCACTCGGAGCTATTTTAACTGGAAAATTGAACATTTATTCTAGAATACTTCCATTCCCTATGATTTTTGAAATTTTATGGATATGAAATTGGTATAATACCTCATACAATACCTAAATGTTTAGTAATTGATTAGATACCGATATATTTAATAATGTAAACAACGTCTTGAATAATGATACAACAATTTTTAGTGGTGCCTCAGGGGGGACAACCGAGTGCAAAGGGTTAATATACTACCGAAAGTATTGTACGAGGTATTGTATCAGTTTCATGTCGATAAAATGAAGAGCATTATATAAAATGGAAATATTTCAGGCCGAAAGAAAATTCGGTTTTCGAATTAGAATAGCTCCGAGTTCTTGCACGTATTTTTCTTTTGAAAACATGGCGACGGCGATTGAAAGAATAAAATAATATTTGGATATGTTCGCTAAATGTGAACCTGTTTTCTGTTGCAGTCTGCATCGGGACCAATGGCCGCCTCTCCGTTCCGTCTAATAAGCAACACCACTACCGGAATCTTCGAGACCGGTACACCAACTGTACTTATGTCGACGGCAACCTGGAGATCACATGGCTCCAGAACGAGACCTTCGACCTCAGCTTCCTCCAGTATATTCGGGAGGTCACCGGCTACGTCCTTATCAGCCACGTGGACGTCCCGAAGATCGTTCTGCCGCGGCTGCAGATCATACGCGGCCGAACACTCTTCAAGCTCAACATTCACGACATCGAATTCGCTCTGTTCGTCACGATGTGTCAGATGCAGAACTTGGAGTTGCCGGCCCTCAGAGGTAACTTTCGGACAGATTATACTTTCCACTAACTCGAACAATTCTTTTTTTATTGCAGTGGACTTTGATAGAATCTTGAAAGTCTTAAGAAATTCGAGGAGTACACAGTGTCGCTTCATTCATTTCAAAATGGCTCCATAACTGGGCCATCGTGGTCCAATTTCACAATTACTAAGCATTACTTCGTTTGACCTAAAAGTGCTTAACCCTAGCTTGATCAATTCTTTTTTTATTATAACAGACTTTGATAGAATTTTGAAAGTCGTCAAATGGTTGAGAACTGTACAGTATCGCTTCATTCATTTCAAAATGGCTCCATAACTGGGCCATCGTGGTCTAATTTCACAATTACTAAGCATTACTTCGTTTGACCTAAAAGTGCTTAACCCTAGCTTGATCAACTCTTTTTTTATTATAATAGACTTTGATAGAATTTTGAAAGTCGTCAAATGGGTTGAGAACTGTACAGTATCGCTTTATTAATTTCAAAATGGCTCCATAACTGGGCCATCGTGGTCTAATTTCACAATTACTAAGCATTACTTCGTTTGACGTAAAAGTAACCCTAGCTCGAACAATTTTTTTTATTGTAATGGACTTTGATAGAATCCTGACAGTCTTGAAATGTGTTGAGTATCACTTCATTCTTTTTAAAATGGCTCTCTAACTGGAGCCATCGTGGTCCAATTTCACAACTGCTAAGCATTACTTTCATTATTTCGTCTAATTGGATGCAATAAGAAAATGAACGGTTCTAGATAACGCACTTAACCCTAGCTTGAACAATTTTTTTTTTATTATAATAGACTTTCATAGAATCCTCAAAACCTTGAGAGGATCGAAGAGTACAAAGTATCGCTTCGTTCATTTCAAAATGGCTCCCTAACTGTGCCATCATGGTCCAATTTCACAACTACTGACCATTACTTGGTCTGATTGGATACGATAAGAAAATGAACGGTTCTAGATGAAGTGCCATTAAAAATACCTCTAAATGACACCAAATCTTCTATCTACAGTTGGTGATCAATAGACAACAGATCTTTACGCAAAATGAAAATGTCCTACCAGAATTGCAACAAACTGGAGCGGAATAGAAATTAATTTTCTTTCTTAATATGTTAAATAGGTTGAAAATAATATAGCATTATATTTAAATTCTTCTCATATGTTTACAATTGTAAATTACATCTACCCATTTTCGTCGTAAATGCATAAGATCCGCTGTCTAGTGATCAAACCATTCGAGGCACAGCACATTTTTTAACGATGTGATACTTCCACTTAAAAATTGACTGTTTTAATCTATGCAAATATTAGCAAGATCACGGTGACGCGTATCTAAACTAAATCGGTTCGTTCGCAGACATCCTCAACGGCAGCGTGGGCATGTACAACAATTACAACCTCTGCCATATCCACTCGATCAACTGGGAGGAAATAATCACAGGCCAGGGTGGAACATACTCTTACGTGTACAATTTCACGTCAGTTGAGCGGGTTTGCCCGCCATGCGACAAGAGCTGCGAGCAGGGCTGTTGGGGCGATGGGCCAGAGAACTGCCAGAGGTACTCGAAAATGAACTGTTCTCCGCAGTGTTGGCAGGGCAGGTGCTTCGGGCCCAATCCGCGGGAGTGTTGCCATCTTTTTTGCGCCGGTGGCTGCACGGGCCCGAAACAGAGCGACTGCCTCGCCTGCAAAAACTTCTTCGACGACGGTGTGTGCACGCAGGAATGCCCTCCCATGCAAAAGTAAGTAGGCAACGGTCTCCGTCGTTAAGAACTTTATCGTATCCTCCCCACCGCACCCCTCTAGCAGACAAATTTGCATTTTTTCTGTTCTAAAAACCCAGTTTTATATTAACGGAAAATTTTCACTTTTTCGGAAATGGTTAAAAAAGCTAAAGTGCTTTGAAACAAATTGATCGATTAGTATTACATAAGTTTGAGGTTGAAACCGTAAATAATTCTATGGATTTCTAGTTGTATTCTTGGGAATTCCGCGTTCACAAGGATCAACAATGAATCAGTCGTACTGATTTTGTTTTAGTTTTATATTTTACTTTGAAATGTCTGTTGAAAAGACAATGTTCCTTCTCTCAGAACTTTTATTAATCAGATATAAAATAACTACTGAAATCGAACTTTCATAACAGAATCAAAGTGTTGATGTACAAAGTTAACTTAAAACAGAAAGGAAATATTAGATGATTGCATAAGTTCGTGTCCGATGTGAAAATAAAATTCGACGGTCAAATTTTAAAGATTTTGCTTAAGATTGGTTAAATTAAAATTAAAAAATGGTTAAATTTTCTACAATTAGAAGAGAATGGTGACTACATGTATAATTGATTAATAAAGTTGTATTCTTTAAAATTTAACTTATGCAATCATCTAATAATTTAAAAGTTTACAGTTTACAAAATAACACTTTTACTTAGAAAAGTTTACAGTTTCATTACATTCTTTGTATGCATTACATATTTGCAAAAAGACATTAAATAAATCGAGATTGAAAGTACATTTCTTTCTCCAAGTTTTAATTCGTACTCAAAACTAAAATGTTAATATCTTGAATCAATAGTTTGTTGCATACATTGTGAAAAAATACATCGATACGTTTGTCGATAGTATGAAGTCTTCTAAACAATTCTTTTAATTCTCGAGTACAAAAACGTGAAACGTCGACGCTTTCAGGTACAATCCAACGACGTATTCGTGGGAAGCTAATCCGAACGGAAAATACGCGTACGGTGCAACTTGCGTGCGAAAGTGTCCAGAGCACCTCCTGAAGGACAACGGTGCTTGCGTCAGGTCCTGCCCGCCGAAGAAGAAGGCTTTGAACGGAGAATGCGTGCCCTGCGACGGCCCCTGTCCAAAAACCTGCAAAGGCGTTGAAAAAGTACACTCTGGGAACATCGACAGCTTCAAAGACTGCACGATCATCGAGGGATCGATCACCATCCTCGACCAAAGCTTTCAAGGTTTCCAAGACGTCTTCCCAAACTTCAGCTTCGGTAAACGATACGAGAAGATGCACCCCGACAAACTCGAAGTCTTCAGCACTCTGAAAGAAATCACCGGGTTCCTGAATATCCAAGGCGATCACAAGGACTTCAAGAATCTCTCCTACTTCCGGAACCTTGAAATGATCGGCGGAAGAACTCTCACGGAATATTTCGCTTCGTTGTATATCGTGAAAACATCGTTGGTCTCGTTCGGCCTCAGCTCCCTCAAGAAGATCTACTCGGGATCCATCGCCATCTTGGAGAACAAGAACCTTTGTTACGCCCAGAGCATCAACTGGACGAGGATCAAGAAGTCGTCGGAACACGAGAGCTTGCTGTCGAATAATCGGAAGGAGTCCGAATGCAGTAAGTTCCCTTCGAACTTTTCTGTTTTGTTGGTATCTGGAATCGTACGAGAAAGAAGAGAACATTTTTACTTGTTTCTTGTCTCTTGCAACTCATGCAGATCATTTTTAATTTACATAAAGATCCGCTGTCTTCTTATTATTGTAAAAAAACATGTTAGGTGTTCAATCTCTATATTGAACACGAACTAACTTACGTTTTCTTTGTACTAGTAACCATACGAGCAAGAAGAACATTTTTAATTCTTTCTTGCTTCTTGCAGCTCATGCAGATCATTTTTAATTTACATAAAGTTTCGCTGACTTCTTAATATTGTAAAAACATGTTAGGTGTTCGATCTCTATGTTCAACACGAACTAACTTCCGTTTTCTTTGTACTAGTAACCATACGAGCAAGAAGAACATTTTTAATTCTTTCTTGCTTCTTGCAGCTCATGCAGATCATTTTTAATTTACATAAAGATTCGCTGACTTCTTAATATTGTAAAAACATGTTAGGTGTTCGATCTCTATGTTCAACACGAACTAGCTTCTGTTTTGTTGGTATCTGTAACCATACGATAAAGAAAAACATTTTTACTTCTTTCTTGCTTCTTGCAACCCATGCAGATCATTTTTAATTTACATAAAGATTCGCTGTCTTTGTATTATTGTAAAAACATGTTAGGTGTTCAATGACTATCTTGAACACGAACTAGCTTCTGTTATGTTCGTACTTGTAACCATACGAGAAAGAAGAACATTTTGACTTCCTTCTTGTTTTAATTCTTATTTTGTTAATACTGTAAAAACATGTTAAGTGTTCGTGTATTGAACACGAACTAACCTACTGTGCTTTCTTTAATTCCAGTAAAAGATGGGTTAGTGTGCGACGAGCAGTGTTCCGACGAGGGTTGTTGGGGTCCCGGTCCGGCGCAGTGTTTGTCCTGCAAGAACTTCATTCTAGGGAACGACTGCCTCCAAGATTGTACTGCGCCAGGGTAAATAGAATCTCCAATCAAGTATCATATAACAACGAAAACCTACGAAATTCTTCAATAACGTGTGTCACTTTTTTCGTATTAAATTCGCCTACCTCAGATTCTGGAACGAAGGTAAACTAGCCTGGGGAAATATCTAAGCTCTTCTCGCTTTGAATTAAGTTGGCAACTAAATTCACGACCTTGCTGTAGTGGTGGTGGTGTTATTCACTAGAAGTTGGCCGAAACGTATAAAATGAATTTTATACATACAGTGGGTGTACAAAAGGTGTACGGATGGTGTTATTTCACGTAAAATCAATTTTACACCCACTGGAAAATGTCATGCAAGATAAACATTACACATAAATTCATTTTGTGTAAAATAAATGTTACACATAAAATTCTCTGGTGTAAGATAAATATTTTCGATATTTACATACATTATGCAGAATAAATGTTAACATTGTACATTAACGTACATTAATAATAACTAATAATAATTAATGTACATAATGTATATTAATGGTGTTACTGCAACTCGGCAGACAACAATTCTGTTTAAGAAAATATAAAGGTCGCGACCTTGGTTGCCAACCTAATATGTCTGTAGCCTTGCACTGTTTCCGATCGCTAGACGCAAATAATCCGTCGACACGTTAACGAACGTTCCTCTCTTTTCCAGGATTTACCAGGCAGACAAGAAGACCTGTAAGCTGTGCCACGAGGAATGCGACGGCACTTGCACCGGACCGAACGCGGAGCACTGCACGAAATGCAAACACGCGCGGGACGGTCCATTCTGCGTGCCCGAGTGCCCGTCCTCGAAGTATAACGACAACGGCGTCTGCAAGGACTGTCACGGGAATTGCGTGGGTGGCTGCGATGGACCCGAGAATAACATCGGCCCTAATGGATGCCACAGCTGCGATAAGGCGATCATGAACGGCAATGTACCTGAAGGTTGTTTGCAGAAAGGGGAATCGTGTCCCGACGGTGAGTGGCTCTCCGACTGCTCAAATATTTGATGCAACCACTTATTCAAATGGTGTTCCACCCTGACTGGTCAGAAAAGTCCATTTCTTCTATTTTCTCATAGTTCACGATCTCCAAAGTGTATTCCCGAAACAGACCTACAAATATCTTCTTAAGCTAGAAACGTAAAAATGAAGACAGTCAAAGAAAGAACTTCTTCTATTTCCTCATAGTTCATGATCTCCAAAGCGTATTCCCGAAACAGACCTACAAATATCTTCTTAAGCTAGAAACGTAAAAATGAAGACAGTCAAAGAAAGAATATCTTATATTTCCTCATAGTTCACGATCCCCAAAGTGTATTCCCTAAACAGACCTACGGATGTATATCTTCTTGAGCCAGAGACGTAAAAAGGAAGACAGTCGAAGAAAGAACTTCTTCTGAACGAGTCCCAGTAAATAATGAGCATGTTTTTGTTGCAGGACACTACTACGAGTGGGTAAGTCCTCAAGAGCAAGGTCCTCTGGAGCCTCTAGCCGGGAAAGCCGTCTGTCGCAAGTGTCACCCTCGCTGCAAGAAATGCACTGGTTACGGTTTCCACGAGCACGTGTGCCAAGAGTGTACGAAATTCAAAAGAGGGGAACAGTGCGAGGACGAGTGTCCCGCGGATCATTTCGCCGATGCTGACACCCAGCTTTGCATACCGTGCTTCAGCGAATGCCGCGGCTGCTTCGGTCGAGGCCCTAATCAGTGTTACAAGTGTCGGAATTATAAGATTTATCTGGTAAGCGACGCGTCCGTTATGCAATAGATTGAATAGCTTAAGAGGGTAGACTCGTTTCCAGGATTGCAACGGCTCTTAACGAGTTTATCTCCGTGTCATCCATATAAAAATATTCATAACATCTCTTTTTACAAATCCATTGCAAATGTCTTCTAAGATTTCTGTATGAGCTTTATGTTATCTGATAACGTTCGTACAATTTTCACTGCATTTTCCACCAACTGCCACATAAACAGTTACTAATCTGTTTTACCACTTCCCAGGAGGAAGACATAGACGGCAACGCGACGGCCTTCAACTGCACGGAGACATGTCCCCCCGAGTACCCGCACAAAATCTTCCCGGTGGACAACGAGCCCTATTGTTCCCTAGAGACATTAGGTCTCGGCTTCCAAGTGGACAACGAACTCCAACCAGCAATCCTAGTTGGCGTGATAGTGTTCACGCTAGTGTTCATCGTGGTGACCGCTTTGATCATGTACTTCTGGCGTATTCGTGCGAAAGCGAAGGAGAACACGGTGAAGATGACGATGGCGCTAACAGGACTGGATGACAACGAGCCTCTTCGACCAACCGGCGTTAAGCCGAATCTAGCGAAACTGCGAATCATCAAAGAAGAAGAGATGCGAAAAGGAGGAATTTTGGGTTATGGAGCATTCGGGAACGTCTACAAGGGTGTGTGGGTACCTGAAGGAGAGAATGTGAAGATACCGGTGGCTATAAAGGTTCTGCACGACGGCACAGGAGCGAACACGTCGAAGGAGTTCTTGGACGAGGCATACATCATGGCTAGCGTGGAACATCCGAACTTGCTTCAGCTGTTGGCTGTCTGTATGACGTCGCAGATGATGCTCGTCACTCAACTGATGCCACTGGGATGCCTGCTGGACTTTGTGCGCACGTTCAAGGATAAGATCGGCTCGAAGGCTCTGTTGAATTGGTGCACGCAAATCGCTAGGGGCATGGCTTATTTGGAAGAGAGGAGGTTGGTCCATCGAGATCTTGCGGCTAGGAACGTCCTCGTGCAGACACCCAACTGCGTCAAGATCACCGACTTCGGTCTAGCCAAGCTGTTGGATATCAACGAGGAACAGTACAAAGCTGCCGGTGGCAAGATGCCTATCAAGTGGCTGGCTCTCGAATGCATCCAGCACCGAGTGTTCACGCACAAGTCGGACGTCTGGGCCTTCGGCGTGACCATCTGGGAGGTTCTCACCTACGGCGGCAGACCCTACGAGAATGTACCTGCGAGGAACGTGCCGGAGCTGTTGGAGAAGGGCGAGAGGCTACCGCAACCATCAATCTGCACGATCGACGTCTATATGATCATGATCAAGTGCTGGATGCTGGATGCTGAGTCCAGACCCAGCTTCAAAGAACTGGCGGAAGACTTCGCAAAGATGTCCAGAGATCCGGGTCGATACCTCGCGATCAAGGGCGACAAATACATGAGACTACCTTCGTATACATTGCAGGTTAGCGAAACTATGTGTCGGCTTGCTTGCAAACTGTTCTTGCTGATAGGTTTTAATATTTTTTTGCCGGTTCCACGATATGCAGATGTTCAACTTTCCGCGCCTTTCGTTTGCAGTTGCAGAATTCTCAAATGTCTCCTTAAAGATTCGACAATACCGTTGAATTCCATAATTATTTAGTTTGTCTTTCATCTTTCACTTTTTTATATTTCGTTCAACCAATTTCTTCACAAATGCATGAAGATCCGCAGTCTAGTAATAAATAACAAGAGGAAATAATTTGAAATTCTGTCTTTGTATTTACTCCGTATCGTGTAATTTCTAAAGTACCATTTTTGAATTGTAGGACGAAAAGGAAATGATAAGGAATCTAGCATCGGACGGTCCAGAAGCGTTGGTGGACGCGGACGAGTACCTTCAGCCGAAATCTAGAGCCCCGATTCCACCAGGACTTTCAACGTCGAACACTTCCGGTTCACCGCCGAACACGCCAGTGAAAACCTGCTGGCCAAATGGGAAGCCTCTCGCTGCCGATTCTCCCACCCCTCAAAATCAACAGAACTGGGATAGAGAGTTGTTGAGGTATGGGGCGAATCATCGAAACGGAAATGCGACGCACGAGCCAGGTAACTCTGGGCAACACGCGCATTTCGCAACACCAAACGGACACTGTGGACACCCCGTTGGATCGGACAGTTCCAGTTCGAGATACTGTTCGGACCCGTTGAAAATGATCAGCGCCAGAGGTAAGCGAATTCTCTTGCGTCTCAACCTCTTTGTAACATTTTTCCTACACCGAGAACATTCATTAAACTCCCGCTGCTATCGATAAATAATTTTATACATTAATCCAGGGAGCTCCAACTTGTAGCTCGCAAGTTATGCTCTACTCACTAACTCTACAACTGTACGTAGTAGTGAGAAGAGGTTCGAATGGTGGGGACCTTGCGATTCTTCTCGGAGGAATAAGTTGGAACTCCTTGCACTAATCAAATGTACCAACTGATTCGTTACTATCATCTTCAGATTGCGACGTAACAGACGATTGTTACGATGGGGACGTAAACTCTGTACACCAGCAGGCTCAAGTAGGAAACCTGAAGCTAGACTTGCCATTAGACGAAGACGATTATTTAATGCCATCGCCGCAATTGCCAGCAAACACGACGCAGTACATGGATCTCATAGGGGACTCGAAACCAGCAGGTAACTACAAACTTCATCGTAAATTCATCGTAATTATACATCGTTAATTATATAAGTGTTGTTTCTTTTAAAAATGTTTTTATTTTAAATGTTGGGTTAACAACAGTTCTCGTCTCTTCTTTCCAGACATGGAGCCGAAGCGACTCAACAACGGCTACCGGAAGTACCCCGAATTCCTGACCATCCCAGGGAAAACGTCTTTGGACAATCCCGAGTACATAATGTCCCAGGACGAGGGTCCGTTGACCCCGCAAACGCTGGGCATACCGACGCCGGACCTGGAGAAGGTCCTAACGAACGGAACCTTTGGATCGCAGGTCAGACAGAGGAGTTCCGAGGAGGAATCCGATCACGAGTACTACAACGACTTCGATCGTCTGGAACGGGAGTTGCAGCCGCTGAAACCTTTGAGGAAAAACGAGACGACCGTCTGATTCCAAGGATTCCTAAGCGAAATGACTGTTTCCGTTGTTCCGAGTCGGAGAATCGTAGAACTGGCATCGTTCGGCCGGAACCGGATCGACTAGATTCTAGCTGGAAGGCTAAAAGCTAGGAAAACGTAGGCGACGGATTCGGTTCCTAGTGTGTAGGAAACTCCAGAGTACTTAGAAAGGACACTTCGCCCGAGTGCCGTGTTTCGATTGTGATTAGACGTAAAACGCAAAAACTGTGTGCTAACTTCCCGACGAATCCCCGGGGAACGTGTCTCGTGCACAAGAAACTGTTGCGTATGCGCGTGACGAACAAGTAGTGCAAAGATAATCTTAATGTGCCATTCGCAGTGGCTTGTAAATAGAGTACTGTCTACCACTTGTTTAAGGCTATTCTAAGGAAACGACGTACAGTAAATGGCATAAGCGATTGTCCACCCCCATAACTTTACCTGACTTCGACGGTCCACGTTCGTGTCCGCGTCGCCTCTTTCCCCGTGACGGATTCACGATTATGCCACCCGTAAGCTGACACACTTTTGTCGCCTATTTTTACCCGAATGCATTGCAAATCGCCTTTACTGTCGCGTTTGGAAAGCTGGAATACTTAAAAGTTCTTTCAACTTTTATTAGAACTCGATTATTAATGTTAATACTTCGGCACCGAAATCTGAAAATACTGAACTCGTTTGAATGCCTCGTGTCTAAGAGGAAAGTTTAAAGCTGTGTCGAAAGCTGCTTAGCCTACTCGTGAATGCGACACTGCTCTTTCCACGGTGGCCTACGCGAAACACCGATTCTCTCGAAAGGAAAGAGCCATTCCAATTAGGCGAACGTGGGCTGTCTCTCCCCCTCTCGTCTCGTTTTCTACGTTAAAATTCGGCACGCCGGGATCTCCCGTTCCATGCGATCCACCGTGGATCATGAGATATGAAAAATGGCACGCGGGGCCGTTTGGTAATCGCGGAAGTTACGATGCAAATTTTCGAGCGCTCCGGGTGCGCAACATCTGCGCGGTTCGCCGTTGACTGTGATAAGAAACGTTCTACTATTTCTCGTGGACACTTCAAACATCTCAACCCGCTGTTCCAGCCTGTCGTGTTCTATCTATCTCTCTCTATCTCTAGTATCGCAGTAAGCTACGACAATGCGCGACAACAATTGTCCTACTTTACTGCCCGAACGCGAGACGATCGTATCCCCAAAGGATCGCAACACGAGGATCACACGTGCCCATGAACCAAGATGAAAAAGAAAAACGAACAAGGGACCGTTCTCCCGTTTCGCGATTCCACTTAAACGTTTTACGACTCCCCATATATTTTTGTATGCCATCGACTCCGCGAAAAAGGGACCAATGAAATTGACCGTAGCCAAGCACGGATGTATCTCGATTTTTATAGAAGAAGAAACGCGTCTTGTAAATAGACTAGCGACCACTAGATCGTAAGGACTTTTACGAACGTAAAGAACGGAAAATGTACTTGAATAAGTTAAGCGAATCCGTGGCGTGTTTTTTTTTCTTTTGTTTTGTTTTATTGGAAAGAGGAAACGAACAAAAAAAGAAGACAACAAGAAAGAGCCGCGTAATCGATTAGGATTAGGACGTGCCATGTTGTGTACAGGGAACGCGCGATACAGAGAACACCGTTCTCACCTGTGTTCACCGGAAAAGAAACGGATCATCCCTGGCGTTGCGTTTCATTTGTGAAAGATGTGCATCGGGCGTCTGCGAGATTGACGATCTCATTCACGATGGTATACTCGGTGAACAAGATCAGATAAAAATTGACGAAGTCGTAAAGATTTAGCTATCGCAGCTTTATGAAAATTTATGAAATATATTTAGAAATATGAATTTTGAGGGCGACTGCTGTCTAGATTGATCTTTGCGAGGCGTAATTTGTATTATTCGGAAGCATGTATCGTGGTGAGATGATAAGAAGGTCCCTGGCAGCGGTGTCGCCAGATGAGGGAGCACGAATCGAAGGGAAAGGTTACCCTCTCTCCGCAGGTACCGAGCACATGGACGAAACGTGTCACGTGACCGGGCCGTTGTAGAAGGGGTAGGTAGAGTGGGGACACAAGTCTTGCCCCGGGAACCTTCTTGTCATTCCACCGCAGTACGTATTACGCGTAATTCCTAGTACGATCGGCAAAAATGAAATTTTAAACGAAGCTGCCTTCTGCATCAATTCTGTGACCTTTTCCGAACTCGGTGTATCTTGTCCGCGAAGTATAAAGAATCTTTTCGATGGAATAAAATTGACGTGCGGTTTGCTGTGATAAATGGAAAGAAAGGTTTTTAACGCGAAAATTGTTTTCTCTTCTATTACGTTTTGTTGTTTTAACGCGACCAGCTTACGTTTGCTGGTGGATGCGAGAACATGTCGCACGGATTTCCAATCTCGCTGCACGCGGAATGCAGAATCTTACCCTTAAGGATCTAAGCAAATACGTATCGTGTACATTGCGTCTGCTGTTTTAAGTGTTACGAAATAGTTACGTTAGCGATTTCTCTCCTGTGTAATATATACGATCATACGTCGCGTCGCCGAGCGGATCAGCGTGTATCATTGTAGAAAAAACGTGCGCGCGCCTAATTCGAAGTTCGTTTTAAGGATATAGAAGAATGAAAATCTTTGCGAAATCTACCTGTCCGCATTTCCCTCTACATTTCCCCGTTTCAACCCCCTGGTTCGACCGTATTTTATTTCCTCTTTATTTTCTTTGTTTTTCCTTTTTGTAAACCGAGAAACTAGTGTGGAGAGTATGCGTGTGAACTAGAAATTGTACAATACGTTTGATCGCCGGGATAATTAGCTGCGAGGAATTGCATTTGCCATTCGGTTGTGGACCTATAGAACTTATAAAACTTTATAATATCATTGTGTTATCGTAAAAAAATTATTGTAATAAAGAATCACCATCATTCTTACGGGGTATCGTACGTTCTTTCTCAATCGACTTGTAATCATAGTGGTTGTAATCTTCCGCCTTTTTGTGCAATTGTTATTGCACATTGCAATTCAGAAACTCTTTGGCGTTGTCCGGTAGAAGCTGACCGAAACGTGTAAAATGTATTTGCAGTGGGTGTACAAAGTATTCGTACACTTTTTAAAAACGAATAACTTTTTCAAAATTGGACCCGCCAGCTTGAGTTTCTTTTAAACGTTAGAAGTCATTAGAGGTCGTTAGAGGTCACAACTTTTAAATATTTTATCTATGCCCGTAATGAAAATTTAAAACATGTATTTTGTAAATCTAAGTAAACCATAGGTGGCTCAGTAAAAAAACATTAGAGCAATATAAGTAACGTAGTTTAGTATGCTTGATGAAACGAGTGGCCTCTCACTACAATTTTATTTATAATAAATGTAAGTATTACTCGCATAAAGAGATTCACCACCCCTAGCCGTCCAAGAGTTACCAATAACATCTTCATAAATTTTGATAACGAAACTTGCAATGGATATAACAGTATCTAATATAGTATCTAAAAAATATTTTTAGAAGACCATACAAAATTGTTATAGGAAATATAGTAATATGTTTGCTATGCAAAAATGTATAATAAACGGGTAGTTGGATACCCGCAATTGCTCACGCAATTTAACGAAGTAACTGCATAGTATATCTAATAAATTATTTTTAATAAATATTGTCGGTAATAATTACACTGCGGATCTTTATGCAAAATAAAAAATGTTTGCATTGATTGTAAGACACAGCAGCCAAATTAAAATTTCACTCTTCTTTTAATTACCTTATCAAGGTAAAACTAATACACTGGTGGCCTTAAATCTTTTTAATACCTCCACTGTTTGAAATTGTATGTACCTATTTTTGTCATAAATGCATAAAATTCGCAGTCTAGTAATAATATTTATCAAGGACAGTGGTACAGAAGAAATTATACAAGTTCAAATAAACACTTGAATCAGATTCTTGCTCCACGTAAAGTTCGTGAGGTAATAGTTACGCAACGCGCTTCCGAGTAATGCGGCATGTATATGTAAGTACATATATCAGTAAGTGTACGAAAGCCACGAGTCATTGAACGAAGTTTAAATAACAACTTTTCCCACCCGGATTCTTCCAGCTGTTATCGGCAGTTGCTCGCGAATCGTTGTGCGTCGCAGATGTTTATGCGTCTCACGCTCCTCTAGTGTTTCCGTGTGATTGCGTATCATTTACAACGAACTATAAGTAAATCCACTATTGGGAACGAGGAGGTGCTCGGATCGAAATTTATCCATTTAATTATTTACGATTTTTAATTGCTCAGTTGATCGAACTTAACAGGACATTTAACAAGAATTGTTTTATTCAAACAATGAACTTTAATGAATAAGATATTTTCCCTTTTGTTCGATAATCTTTGCCAAAAAGAATAAATAAGAAAATATTTTATTGACTAAAGTTCATCGCTTGGATAAAGAAATTCGGTTTTTATTTCACCTTAAAATACCGAAATTACTTCCTTGCAAGATTTCCAAGATTTGATTCAGTTTTTTGTTTGAGCTTCCTCCGTGATAAAATAAAAATTGTTTGATAGGAATTGTATCATAGTGTAAATCTATATAATTTCATAGCATAAATTGTTGAGTGAGAACAAAGGTTTCGATAAGAACTCATCGATTGCTTGTTACAGGAACGAACGGAAAATGGAAACGATAGACGATCCTCACCTGAGACACCTGTTCGATGGAAATCGCGTATTTAATGTCTACAATGAGAATGCAATAAATTTATCAGTTGGTGCTCCCGGTCCTGACCTACTCCAAAACCTGCCGGATATGATACAAAAAGCGACGGACCACAAACTGGTAAATATAATGGTTTGTTACATTACTCGAAATTGTCAAAGTTTATTTCTTATTAACACTAAAGCTACCACTGCCGATCAAGTGAACGGTTTTATATTTTTTATTTTACGATTATCGAAATTATGAAGTTGCTTGTTAAAAATTAATTTATGAAATTCATTTAGTGTTAACATAATTTTCCTTTAAATATCTAGGAACAAGAAATAATATATATCTTAGACCATTCTCATAAATTATGAAATTGAGTAGAGATTAATTGAGTAGATAAAATTCAAAATAGTTGGAAAATTTTAAAAATTGAAGATGTCAATATGTGATTTCTCCTCTATTAAAGTCATTAAGGGAAGAAATAATTAACATTCAATTTAGTTTCTATTCCTGGCAATCGATGCAGATAATTTTTATTTTGCGTGAAGTCTATTCATAATTATGAGCACAATATATACGTTCATGATTAAGACATTTTTTAGAAAACGAAAGTGTTCGCTTATTGTGTATGCTTCTTCTTAGGAACAAGAACGCAAAGAGGGAATGTACTATCTTTTTCAATATGGCCCGACTGCAGGTTTGTGGGAATATCGCGACGAATTGGCGATGTTTCTAACCAGACGATACGGCGATCCAGTGAAAAGAGAAAATTTAATTCTGACCTGCGGCGCAACTCACGGCCTTCAACTTCTGCTGAACACCGTCCTTTCACCGAACGGAGTAATCTTTGTGGAAGAAGTCACTTACATGATTGCTCTGGATACGTTCAAACAATTTCCATTGATTAAAATAGTAACAGGTAAAATATTTCGACATAATAATTCGTCAAATAAAAAAATGATTAAAATAGTGTAAGTCACAAACAAAGTTTAACACTTTGCAAGCACTTGGAGCTATTTCAACTTGAAAATTAAACATTCCTTCCGACCTGATATAATTCCAGTCTATGCGATTTTTTTTTATGGATATGAAATTGATATAATACCTCATACAATACTTAAATGTTTTGTAATTGATTAGTAGGCTGCGAATCTTTATGCATTTATGGCTCATGAATAGACTGCGGATCTTTATGCAAAATAAAAATGTTTTGCATTGATTGTGGGAATCAGGAAGAACATAAAAATAGATTTCATCCCTTAACGACTTTGTTATATTAAAAGCAACAATATACCATTTTTGTTTAATATTTCACCCAACCAATTTCTTCATAAATGCATAAAAATCCGCAGTCTACTTATGAATATTTTCAAAAATGCTAGAATATAAAATTGTTTTGCTCTGCACTGCATTTTTTATAATGCCTCATTCTTTCGATGGAAATATACTCTACAGTCTACAGCGTTAAACTTGTTATAAAATATATATGTTTTTTTAGCGCATTAAATAAATGTCAGTCTGTACCATTATCAGTGGTACGTGTTAAATAATTGTGTCTTAGAAAATGACTTAAATATTAAACGCATTTGTTTGTGGCAGTACCAATGAAAAACGATATAATCGATTTGGACGCGTTTGAGAAAATAGTCGCCGAGGAAAAAAATAAGGGAGAATTTCTTCTAACCGACGAAAAGATATTTTGGGCTATGCTTTACATTATTCCCACTTTCCACAACCCTACCGGAAGCACGATGTCTCCAGGTAAGCAATAAATTACGTATATTCTATAATTGATCGTACAGTTACGCAGTAATTTTGTAAATGCTTAATTTTCTATAGAGAGCTGCAAGAAATTGGTTGAAATAGCGCGCAACTATTCTGTGCTGGTTGCTTGCGACGATGTTTACAATTTACTTTACTATGGAGACGGTTTCCCACCTCATCGATTATATTATTACGATGATCCAAAGGATGCTGAATATAAAGGTGGAAATATAGTGTCGAATGGTTCATTTTCGAAGATTCTTTCACCGGCAATTCGCTGCGGTTGGATGGAATGCCCGCCACGACTGACGAAAATCTTTCGATCGTCGTAAGCATTTTTGAATTCGAAATTCTATACTATCTCATGTTCATAAATTTCCATAACTATGATTTCACATGTTCACCTTCCAAACTTACTGATTTCATGTTTTCATCTGGAAATTATAAAATATTAATGAATTTTTAATCAGGACAGCGTATTAGAATGTTTTGTTCGATTTTTTCACGAATTTAAAAATCTCCAGAGGGATCTTACACAGCGGTGGTGCTGTTAATAATTACGTTTCCGGTGTTATTGCGAGTTTACTGCAGCTAAGGATTGAAGACGAGTATCTCGACAAACTAGTTAAAATTTACAGGGTGAGTTTCGTAATAAATAGACTGCGGATTTTTATGCATTTATGAAGAAATTAGTTGGGTGAAAATATAAAACAAGTAAACGATTAGAAAAATTTAAGAATATTGTAATGTCGTCTTTAATGCAATAATGTCATTAATTAATGAGATGAAATCAATTTTTTTTACTCCTGCTTCCCACAATCATTGCAGAACATTTTTATTTTGCCTAAAGATCCGCAGTCTAATAACAAACAACAAATTGTTCATTACTAGTTCAGAAAGTACTATATGTACTTCAGTAAATTCATTAAAAATTGTTCAAATGTAAAAGAAGTGGTTTCCATTGTTCATTATTTACTTTTATATAGACTTGCGTGTATTCTTTTACGAGATAAAGATAGAAATAATTTGTATAATAATTTCAAGGATAATTGAAATTGAAATACACATCAATTTTGGAAAGTTTTGTGCATGTATGTACTCTTTTGTAGGAACGATTAACGACATTATGTGATGTATTGAAACGTTATTTACCAACATGTTGCTCATTTCAACAACCAGAAGGTGGTTACTTTGTATGGATTCATCTACCGTCAGGTTCGTTTTGTGTACGATGGTGAACACTACTCTTCTATACCAAATAAACTCTTCTATACTAAATTTTCTGTAGGTATGAATGGTGCTGATTTCGTCAAATGGTGTCAAGAAAACCATAAAGTAGCAGCTATTCCTGGAGTAAGGTTTTCATACACAGGAAAATGTCACAATTATTTACGACTGAGTATAGGATTTCATAGGAAAGAGATTTTACAAACTGCTTCGCAGACTCTTTGCACTGCTTTACTACACTATATTAGAAATAATATGCAAGTAATAAAATGAAGTAACTGCATTTATAAGCTTTCAGTAGCTATTAGTGCCATCATTAAGTATTAGTTTCAAACATTTAAATATTCTCAATCATAAATGCTGTACAATTAAGGGTATTAATTAGTATATAATTAACTAAATTAGTATATAATTACCGAAGAATAAAAGAAACAGATAACTTAAGAACAATAATAACATTTCTTAAGTACTGAAAATATCGACAAATCTCAATTATTTTATATACAGTATGTTTGGCAACAGTTTGGAGAAAATTTGAGAGATAATTGCACAGGACAACATAAGATAAAAATCAAGAATAAACGTATTGTATGTATAATCCATCGATAGACACAGAGTTAATCATTTTTGTACTCTTGATTTTCGTCTTATATAATCATGAAGAACAATTCCCTAAATTTACTTTCCTTGTTATCTACATATATGTATATACATGTACTTATACATATTTGTATAGTTTCATATTATCCGATTTCAAAGTTTCATCATTGTTTTACTTTGAAAAGTAATTATAATATAAATTGTACATTCGAATGAGACTACGAGTCACGTAAGAGTTCTTTCTCTTTTGTAAGCAACAACTTCTCAGCATTGTCAACGTATTCACGACTTAAATTGGTAATATAACTCTCAATTCTAAAAATTACATCTTCAGACAACTTTTCTTTTCTTTTCACCGTCTTGATATGCATGTTTCGTACATCGGTAATGTCTTCTTTGCACTTGACAAAATATTTTTTCGCTGTCTTCGCTAAGGTTTCCCTGTATTCTTTGGTAACTCTGTAAAATACAAAAAGAAAGTTAATATTGTGTTAGTTTTATCGTTTTATATTTCACGCAGTTAATTTCTTCATAAATGCATAAAGAACCGCAGTCTACTTATAAAACTGTTCAAAAACAGCTAAAATATAAAATTCAATAGAACTTTGTATAATTTTCATTTATCTCGGAACAACATTAAAATTTGCCTACAAAATTTGAAAATTGCACAAATATCTGCAGTGTAATGATAACAAAACGTGTCCTACTTACTTGGGTATTGGTATATAAAGCATAGTACCGTCTTGTTGTGGATTCAAATTCATTTGAGACTTGGACAGAGTGTTCAGCACATCAGGAATTATTTGAGGAAAGGTGGACATATTCATGACTATCATTTTAGGTTTCCGACTAATTTCTACTATCTCTTGAAGTTGATATTCAGTTCCATCGAATTTGACAGTTAACTCTTCGATGGCACCCACACTCGTACGCAGACCCATGTGTTTCATTAATTGATTCTTATAGTCTTCGAATGCTTTATCGAATAACATATTCATACGATCTACATTTATAACACCATCTAATTCATCAGGATTAATATGCACAGCTTGTGGTTTTTTCTTATCTTTTCCGCCACCTTTAACTTTTGATAATGTTCTCGTGGTGGAGAAAGTGTCGATTCTGTACAGTTGCGGAAAATTATTCAGGTTACTGCGTTCATTCGAAAAACTTGAATTACTAAAATTATGTAGCTTCCGCACATATTCTATTGAAAAACCATTAAGTCTACATATGTAGAGATTTACGAAATTTCTTGCACACCAATGTAATTTCATTGTGACTGTCATCGTCTTACTTCTTTTCGAATTCACATAAAGATGCGGGGTTATTGTTATTCTAATAATGCAAGGAACACATTTTACTCCGTTTAGATGAAATCTCTCTGATGAAATATTGCGAAAGGTTATAAAATTACATGAGTGAACATTGAACATTCACACAGGTGGCGCTACTAAAAATATCAGTAGTGCACCCTAGTGAAGAAATACTCAACGGGTTCTTCTCAAACACCGACCAGGTACTATCAGCACCGACGGCCAGCCCCTGTGTTAAACTGCGGGATGGGTAACCGGGCGCGGGAATAACGTGAAAGTTACAGTGATCTGATATACCACATCGCTAAAAATTCTAAATAGTGCCACAATAATGCCAAAACATCGTCTGAAATATGGCGGAGAATGTAACAATTAATAATAATCGATATGGTTTCGTGATAATTCGCATTCTCACCGATACATCGCGACGAGAATCTCCTCAATGGTATTCTTCACCGACAAAATGCCATCGATGGCCTTCTGTTTCTCTGGATGGAGCTAGAATATATCCTAGAGGGCGCACAAAATACCGACATATTCGTGACACACGAACTCCCATAAGGCTGCCGACGAGATATAAGGATAGACCTATCATCTTATGGGACTTCGTGTCCACGCTAAGAATTACCGACTGTGCAAAAAAACCAGAGGTTTTCGTATGCCCTCTACAATTTAGAGTGGTGAGTTTAGGAATTACGTAGAATTTCAGATATCGAAGGCGTAGTTGCCAAAACACATTCGAAAATATTCGTCCCATTGTTGCCAATTTACTGTTACTGCCGTGAAATGCACAGCGCGTATATTTGCTATTTTCTATGTTACAGCATCGACGATATATATATGTATATATATAT